>JAQYXR010000269.1:0-128521 GCA_030545055.2 Neoaliturus tenellus | reverse complement strand
GTCCGGCATGGAGACTATCGTTTTAGATAGGCCGGCATGGGGACTATCGTTTTGGATAGTCCGGCATGGGGACTATCGTTTTCGATAGTCCGGCATAAGGACTATCTTTTTGGATAGTCCGCATGGGGACTATCGTTTTGGATAGTCCGGCATTCGGACTACCGTTTTGGATAGTCCGGCTTGGGGACTATCGTTTTGGATAGTCCGGCATTGGGACTATCTCTTTGGATAGTCCGACAGAAGGACTAGTTTAGTCCGGCTGGGACTATCTTGGATAGTCCGGCATGGGGACTATCGTTTAGGATAGTCCGGCATGGGGACTATCGTTTTGGATAGTCCGGACATGGGGACTATCGTTTTGGATAGTACGACATAAGGACTATCGTTTTGGATAGTCCGGCATTGGGATTATCCTTTTGGATAGTCCACGGCAAGGGACTATTGTTTTGGATAGTCCGGCATTGGGACTATCGTTTGGATAGTCCGACATGGGACTATTATCTGATTTTGGATAGTCCGGCATGGGGACTATCGTTTTGGATAGTCCGGCATTGGGACTATCGTTTGGATAGTCCGGCATGGACTAACGTTTCCGAGTCCGCATGGGGACTATCGTTTTAGATAGTCCGGCATGGGGACTGTCGTTTTGGATAGTCCGGCTTGGGACTATCGTTTTGGATAGTCCGAGCATGGGGACTATCGTTTTGGATAGTCCGGCAATTGGGACTATCGTTTTGGATAGTCCCGGCATGGGGACTACTCGTTTTGGATAGTCCGGCATGGGACTATCGTTTTGGATAGTCCGTCATGGGGACTATCGTTTTGATAGTCCGGCTGGGGACTATCGTTTTAGATAGTCCGACATGTGGGACTATCCGTTTTGGATAGTCCGGCATTGGGACTATCGTTTTGGATAGTCGGCGTAGTATCGACTATCGTTTTGGATAGTCCAGCATTGGGACTATCTTTTTGGATAGTCCGGCATGAGACTATCGTTTTGGATAGTCCGGCACAAGGACTATCGTTTTGGATAGTCCTTCATGGGGACTATCGTTTTGGATAGTCAGGCATGGGGACTATCGTTTGGATAGTCCGCATTGGGACTATCGTTTTGGATAGTCCTGCATGAGGACTATCGTTTTGGATAGTCCGGCATGGGACTATCGTTTTGGATAGTCCGGCATGGGACTATCGTTTTGGATAGTCCGGCATAGGGACTATCGTTTTGGATAGTCCGACATGGGGACTATCGTTTTGGATAGTCCGGCATTGGGACTATCGTTTTGGATAGTCCGGCATGTGGACTATCGTTTTGGATAGTCCGGCATGGGACTATCGTTTTGGATAGTCCGCATGGGACTATCGTTTTGGATAGTCCGGCATGTGGACTATCGTTTTGGATAGTCCGGCATGGGGACTATCGTTTTGATAGTCCGGCATGGGACTATCGTTTGGATAGTCCGACATAGGGACTATCGTTTTGGTATTTAGTAAGCATGGGACTATCGTTTTGGATATAGTCCGGCATGGAGACTATCGTTTTGGATAGGCCGGCATGGGGACTATCGTTTTGGATAGTCCGGCATGGGGACTATCGTTTTCGGATAGTCCGGCATAGGACTATCTTTTGGATAGTCCGGCATGGGGACTATCGTTTTGGATAGTCCGGCATGGGGACCTATCGTTTTGGATAGTCCGGCATGGGGACTATCGTTTTGGGATAGTCCGGCGTAGGACTATCGTTTTGGATAGTCCGGCTGGTAAGGACTATCGTTTTGGATAGTCAGGCATTGGGACTATCTTTTTGGATAGTCCGGCATGAGACTATCGTTTTGGATAGTCCGGCTCAAGGGACTATCGTTTTGGATAGTCCTTCATGGGGACTATCGTTTGGATAGTCAGGCATGGGACTATCGTTTTGGATAGTCCGGCATTGGGACTATCGTTTTGGATAGTCTGCATGAGGACTATCGTTTTGGATAGTCCGGCATGGGGACTATCGTTTTGGATAGTCCGGCATGGGACTATCGTATTGGATAGTCGGCATAGGGACTATCGTTTTGGATAGTCCGACATGGGGACTATCGTTTTGGATAGTCCGGCATTGGGACTATCGTTTTGAATAGTCCGGCATTGGGACTATCGTTTTGGATAGTCCGGCATGGGGACTATCGTTTTGGATAGTTCCGGCATGGGGACTTATCGTTTTGGATAGTCAGGCATGGGGACTATCGTTTAGGATAGTCTAACATGGGGACTATCGTTTTTGATAGTCCGGCATGGGGACTATCGTTTTGGATAGTCCGACATAAGACTATCGTTTGAATAGTAAGGCATTGGGACTATCGTTTTGGATAGTCCGGCATGGAGACTATCGTTTTAGATAGCCGGCATGGGGACTATCGTTTTGGATAGTCCGGCATGGGGGACTATCGTTTTCGATAGTCCGGCATAAGGACTATCTTTTTGGATAGTCCGGCATGGGGACATCGTTTGGATAGTCCGGCATTCGGACTACCGTTTGATAGTCCGGCTTGGACTATCGTTTTGGATAGTCCTGGCATTGGACTATCTCTTTGGATAGTCCGACAGAAGGACTATAGTTTTGGATAGTCCGGCATGGGGACTATCGTTTTGGATAGTCCGGCATGGGGACTATCGTTTTGGATAGTCCGGCATGGGGACTATCGTTTTGGATAGTCCGACATGGGGACTATCGTTTTGGATAGTACGACATAAGGACTATCGTTTGGATAGTCCGGCATTGGGATTATCCTTTGATAGTCAGCAAGGACTATTGTTTTGGATAGTCCGGCATTGGGACTATCGTTTTGGATAGTCCGACATGGGTACTATCGATTTGGATAGTCCGGCATGGGACTATCGTTTTGTATAGTCCGGCATTGGACTATCGTTGGATAGTCCGGCATGGGACTAACGTTTTCGATAGTCCGGCATGGGGACTATCGTTTTAGATAGTCCGGCATGGGGACTGTCGTTTTGGATAGTCCGGCTTGGGGACTATCGTTTTGGATAGTCCGACTTGGGGACTATCGTTTTGGATAGTCCGGCATTGGGACTATCGTTTTGGATAGTCCTGCTTGGGGACTACTCTTTTGGATAGTCCGGCATGGGGACTATCGTTTTGGATAGTCCGATATGGGGACTATCGTTTTGGATAGTCCGGCATGGGACCATCGTTTTGGATAGTCCGACATAGGGACTATCGTTTTGATTGTCCGGCATGGGACTATCGTTTTGGATAGTCCGGCATTGGGACTATCGTTTTGGATAGTCCTGCATGAGGACTTATCGTTTTGGATATTCCGGCATGGGGACTATCGTTTTGGATAGTCGCATGGGGACTATCGTATTGATAGTCGGCATAGGGACTATCGTTTTGGATAGTCCGACATGGGGACTATCGTTTTGGATAGTCCGGCATTGGGACTATCGTTTAGGATAGTCCGGCATGTTGACTATCGTTTTGGATAGTCCGGCATGGGGACTATCGTTTTAGGATAGTCCGGCATGGGGACTACGTTTTGGATAGTCAGGCATGGGGACTATCGTTAGGAGTCTAAGCATGGGGACTATCGTTTTTGATAGTCCGGCATGGGGACTATCGTTTTGGATAGTCCGACATAAAGACTATCGTTTTGAATAGTAAGGCATTGGGACTATCGTTTTGGATAGTCCGGCATGGAGACTATCGTTTTGGATAGGCCGGCGGGATACGTGGAGCCGGCATGGGGACGTTTTGAGATAGTCCGCATGGGACTATCGTTTTCGATAGTCCGGCATAGGGGACTATCGTTTTGGATAGTCCGGCATGGGGACTATCGTTTGGATAGTCCGGCATTGGGACTATCGTTTTGGTTAGTCCGGCATGGGACTATCGTTTTGGATAGTCTGGCATGAGGCACTATCTCTTTGGATAGTCCGCAGAAGGAATAGTTTTTGGATAGTCCGGCATGGGACTATCGTTTTGGATAGTCCGGCATGGGGACTATCGTTTTGGATAATCCGGCATGGGGACTATCGTTTTGTGATAGTCCGGCATGGGGACTATCGTTTTGGATAGTCCTGCTACATTGGGATAGTCCAGAGGGACTATCGTTTTGATAGTACGACATGGGGACTAATAGTTTTGGATTGTACGACATGGGGACTATCGTTTTGGATAGTCTGGCATGGGACTATGGTTTGGATGTCCGCGTGGGACTACCGTTTTGGATGGTCAAGCATGGGGACTACCGTTTTGATAGTCCGGCATGGGACTATCGTTTTTGGATAGTCCGACATGGGACTATCGTTTTGGATAGTCGGCATTAGGACTATGGTTTGGATAGTCCGGCATGGGGACTATCGTTTTGGATAGTCCGGCAAGGGACTATCGTTTTGGATAGTCCGGCATGGGAGTAGCGTTTGGATAGTCCGGCAAGGGGGACTATCGTTTAGGTAATCAGCATGGGAGTATCGTTTTGGATAATCCGGCATGGGGACTATCGTTTTGGATAGCTTGGCATGGGGACTATCGTGTTGGATAGTCGGCATTGGGACTATCGTTTTGGATAGTCCGGCATGGGACTATCGTTTTGGATGGTCCAACATGGGACTATGGTTTTAGATAGTCCGGCATGTTGACTATCGTTTTGGATAGTCCGGCATGGGACTATCGTTTTTGATAGTCCGGCATGGGGACTATCGTTTTTGATAGTCCGGCATGGGGACTATCGTTTTGGATAGTCCGGCATGGGGACTATCGTTTTGGATAGTCCGGCATTGGGACTATCGTTTAGGATAGTCCGGCATAGAACTATCGTTTTGAATAGTCCGGCATGGGGACTATCATTTTGGATAGTCCGACATGGGACTATCGTTTTGGATGGTCCGGCATTGGACTATCGTTTTGGATGGATCCAGCATTGGGACTATCGTTTTGGATAGTCCTGCATGAGGACTATCGTTTTGTATATTCCGGCATGGGGACTATCGTTTTGGATAGTCCGGCATGGGTACTATCGTTTTGGATAGTCCGGCATGGGGACTATCGTTTTGGATAGTCCGACATGGGGACCATCTTGGAAAGTCCGGCATTGGGACTATCGTTTTGAATAGTCCGGCATGTTGACTATCGTTTTGGATAGTCCGGCATGGGGACTATCGTTTTTGATAGTCCGGCATGGGGACTATCGTTTTGGATAGTCCAGCATGGGGACTATCGTTTTGGATAGTCTAACATGGGGACTATCGTTTTGAATAGTCCGGCATGGGGACTATCGTTTTGGATAGTCCGGCATGGGGACTATCGTTTTGGATAATCCGGCATGGGGACTATCGTTTTAGATAGTCCGGCATGGGGACTATCGTTTTGGATAGTCCGACATGGGGACTATCGTTTTGGATTGTCCGGCATGGGGACTATCGTTTTGGATAGTCCAGCATGGGGACTATCGTTTTGGATAGTCCAGCATGGGGACTATCGTTTTGGATAGTCCGGCGGGGGGACTATCGTTTTGGATAATCCGACATGGGGACTACCGTTTTGGATAGTCCGGCATTGGGACTATCGTTTTGGATAGACCGGCATGGGACTATCGTTTTGGATAGTCTGGCATGGGGACTATCGTTTTGGATAGTCCGGCATGGGGACTATCGTTTTGGATAGTCCGGCGTAAGGACTATCGTTTTGGATAGTCCAGCATTGGGACTATCTTTTTGGATAGTCCGGCATGAGACTATCGTTTTGGATAGTCCGGCTCAAGGACTATCGTTTTGGATAGTCCGGCTCAAGGACTATCGTTTTGGATAGTCCTTCATGGGGACTATCGTTTTGGATAGTCAGGCATGGGGACTATCGTTTTGGATAGTCCGGCATTGGGACTATCGTTTTGGATAGTCCTGCATGAGGACTATCGTTTTGGATAGTCCGGCATGGGGACTATCGTTTTGGATAGTCCGGCATGGGGACTATCGTATTGGATAGTCCGGCATAGGGACTATCGTTTTGGATAGTCCGACATGGGGACTATCGTTTTAAATAGTCCGGCATTGGGACTATCGTTTTGGATAGTCCGGCATGTTGACTATCGTTTTGGATAGTCCGGCATGGGGACTATTGTTTTGGATAGTCCGGCATGGGGACTATCGTTTTGGATAGTCAGGCATGGGGACTATCGTTTAGGATAGTCTAACATGGGGACTATCGTTTTTGATAGTCCGGCATGGGGACTATCGTTTTGGATAGTCCGACATAAAGACTATTGTTTTGAATAGTAAGGCATTGAGACTATCGTTTTGGATAGTCCGGCATGGAGACTATCGTTTTAGATAGGCCGGCATGGGGACTATCGTTTTGGATAGTCCGGCATGGGGACTATCCGTTTTCGATAGTCCGGCATAAGGACAATCTTTTTGGATAGTCCGGCATGGGGACTATCGTTTTGGATAGTCCGGCATTGGGACTAACCGTTTTGGATAGTCCGGCTTGGGGACTATCGTTTTGGATAGTCTGGCATTGGTACTATCTCTTTGGATAGTCCGACAGAAGGACTATAGTTTTGGATAGTCCGGCATGGGGGACTATCGTTTTGGATAGTCCGGCATGGGGACTATCGGTTTGGATAATCCGGCTTGGGGACTATCGTTTTGGATAGTCCGGCATGGGGACTATCGTTTTGGATAGTCCGGCATGGGGACTATCGTTTTGGATAGTCCGACAAGGGGACTATCGTTTTGGATAGTACGACATGGGGACTATAGTTTTGGATTGTACGACATGGGGACTATCGTTTTGGATAGTCTGGCATTGGGACTATCGTTTTGGATAGTCCGGCACATGGACTATCGGTCTGGATAGTCCGGCATTAAGGACTATCGTTTTGGATAGTCCGGCATGGTTACTATCGTTTTGGATATTCCGGCATGGGGACTATCGTTTTGGATAGTCCGGCACAAGGACTATTGTTTTGGATAGTCCGGCATGAGGACCATCGTTTTGGATAGTCCGGCATGGGGACTATCCTTTTGAATAGTCCGGCATGAAGACTATCGTTTTGGATAGTCCGGCATTGGGACTATCGTTTTGGATAGTCCGAAATGGGGACTATCGTTTTGGATAGTCCGGCATTGGGACTATCGTTTTGGATAGTCCGGCATGGGGACTATCGTTTTGGATAGTCCGGCATGGGGGCTATCGTTTTGGATAGTCCGGCATACGGACTCTCGTTTTGGATAGTCCGGCATGGGGACTATCGTTTTGGATAGTCCGGCATTGGGACTATCGTTTTGATATTCCGGCATGGGGACAATCGTTTTTGGATAGTCCGGCATGGGGACTATCGTTTTTGGATAGTCCGGCATGGGACTATCGTTTTGGATAGTCCGGCATGGAGACTATCGTTTTGGATATTCCGGCATGTTGACTATCGTTTTGGATAGTCCGGCATTGGGACTATGGTTTTGGATAGTCCGGCGTGGGGAGTACCGTTTTGGATAGTCAAGCATGGGGACTACCGTTTTTGATAGTCCGGCATGGGGACTATCGTTTTGGATAGTCCGACATGGGGACTATCGTTTTGGATAGTCCGGCATTGGGACTATGGTTTTGGATAGTCCGGCATGGGGACTATCGTTTAGGATAGTCCGGCAAGGGGACTATCGTTTTGGATAGTCCGGCATGGGGAGTAGCGTTTTGGATAGTCCGGCAAGGGGACTATCGTTTTAGGTAATCCAGCATGGGGAGTATCGTTTTGGATAATCCGGCATGGGGACTATCGTTTTGGATAGCTTGGCATGGGGACTATCGTTTTGGATAGTCCGGCATTGGGACTATCGTTTTGGATAGTCCGGCATGGACTATCGTTTTGGATGGTCCAGCATGGGGACTATGGTTTTAGATAGTCCGGCATGTTGACTATCGTTTTGGATAGTCCGGCATGGGGACTATCGTTTTTGATAGTCCGGCATGGGGACTATCGTTTTTGATAGTCCGGCATGGGGACTATCGTTTTGGATAGTCGGCATGGGGACTATCGTTTTGGATAGTCCGGCATTGGGACTATCGTTTTGGATAGCTTGGCATGGGGACTATCGTTTTGGATAGTCCGGCATTGGACTATCGTTTTGGATGGTCCGGCATTGGGACTATTGTTTTGGATAGTCCTGCATGAGGACTATCGTTTTGTATATTCCGGCATGGGGACTATCGTTTTGGATAGTCCGGCATGGGTACTATCGTTTTGGATAGTCCGGCATGGGACTATCGTTTTGGATAGTCCGACATGGGGACTATCTTTTTGGAAAGTCCGGCATTGGGACTATCGTTTTGAATAGTCCGGCATGTTGACTATCGTTTTGGATAGTCCGGCATGGGGACTATCGTTTTTGATAGTCCGGCATGGGGACTATCGTTTTGGATAGTCCAGCATGGGGACTATTGTTTTGGATAGTCTAACATGGGGACTATCGTTTTGAATAGTCCGGCATGGGGACTATCGTTTTGGATAGTCCGGCATGGGACTATCGTTTTGGATGGTCCAGCATGGGGACTATGGTTTTAGATAGTCCGGCATGTTGACTATCGTTTTGGATAGTCCGGCATTGGGACTATCGTTTTGGGATAGTCCGGCATGTTTGACTATCGTTTTGGATAGTCCGGCATTGGGACTATCGTTTTGGATAGTCCGGCAAGGGACTATCGTTTTGGATGGTCCAGCATGGGGACTATGGTTTTAGATAGTCCGGCATGTTGACTATCGTTTTGGATAGTCCGGCATTGGGACTATCGTTTTTGATAGTCCGGCATGGGGACTATCGTTTTTGATAGTCCGGCATGGGGACTATCGTTTTGGATAGTCCGGCATGGGGACTATCGTTTTGGATAGTCCGGCATGGGGACTATCGTTTTGGATAGTCCGGCATTGGGACTATCGTTTTGGATAGTCCGGCATAGAACTATCGTTTTGAATAGTCCGGCATGGGGACTATCATTTTGGATAGTCCGACATGGGGACTATCGTTTTGGATGGTCCGGCATTGGGACTATCGTTTTGGATAGTCCTGCATGAGGACTATCGTTTTGTATATTCCGGCATGGGGACTATCGTTTTGGATAGTCCGGCATGGGTACTATCGTTTTGGATAGTCCGGCATGGGGACTATCGTTTTGGATAGTCCGACATGGGGACTATCGTTTTGGATAGTCCGGCATTGGGACTATCGTTTTGGATAGTCCGGCATGGGGACTATCGTTTTGGATAGTCCGGCATGGGGGCTATCGTTTTGGATAGTCCGGCATACGGACTCTCGTTTTGGATAGTCCGGCATGGGGACTATCGTTTTGGATAGTCCGGCATTGGGACTATCGTTTTGGATATTCCGGCATGGGGACAATCGTTTTGGATAGTCCGGCATGGGGACTATCGTTTTGGATAGTCCGGCATGGGACTATCGTTTTGGATAGTCCGGCATGGAGACTATCGTTTTGGATATTCCGGCATGTTGACTATCGTTTTGGATAGTCCGGCATTGGGACTATGGTTTTGGATAGTCCGGCGTGGGGAGTACCGTTTTGGATAGTCAAGCATGGGGACTACCGTTTTTGATAGTCCGGCATGGGGACTATCGTTTTGGATAGTCCGACATGGGGACTATCGTTTTGGATAGTCCCGGCATTGGGACTATGGTTTTGGATAGTCTCGGCATGGGGACTATCGTTTAGGATAGTCCGGCAAGGGGACTATCGTTTTGGATAGTCCGGCATGGGGAGTAGCGTTTTGGATAGTCCGGCAAGGGGACTATCGTTTTAGGTAATCCAGCATGGGGAGTATCGTTTTGGATAATCCGGCATGGGGACTATCGTTTTGGATAGCTTGGCATGGGGACTATCGTTTTGGATAGTCCGGCATTGGGACTATCGTTTTGGATAGTCCGGCATGGGACTATCGTTTTGGATGGTCCAGCATGGGGACTATGGTTTTAGATAGTCCGGCATGTTGACTATCGTTTTGGATAGTCCGGCATGGGGACTATCGTTTTTTGATAGTCCGGCATGGGGACTATCGTTTTTGATAGTCCGGCATGGGACTATCGTTTTGGATAGTCCGGCATGGGGACTATCGTTTTGGATAGTCCGGCATTGGGACTATCGTTTTGGATAGCTTGGCATGGGGACTATCGTTTTGGATAGTCCGGCATTGGGACTATCGTTTTGGATGGTCCGGCATTGGGACTATTGTTTTGGATAGTCCTGCATGAGGACTATCGTTTTGTATATTCCGGCATGGGGACTATCGTTTTGGATAGTCCGGCATGGGTACTATCGTTTTGGATAGTCCGGCATGGGGACTATCGTTTTGATAGTCCGACATGGGGACTATCTTTTTGGAAAGTCCGGCATTGGGACTATCGTTTTGAATAGTCCGGCATGTTGACTATCGTTTTGGATAGTCCGGCATGGGGACTATCGTTTTTGATAGTCCGGCATGGGGACTATCGTTTTGGATAGTCCAGCATGGGGACTATTGTTTTGGATAGTCTAACATGGGGACTATCGTTTTGAATAGTCCGGCATGGGGACTATCGTTTTGGATAGTCCGGCATGGGACTATCGTTTTGGATGGTCCAGCATGGGGACTATGGTTTTAGATAGTCCGGCGTGTTGACTATCGTTTTGGATAGTCCGGCAATTGGGACTATCGTTTTGGATAGTCCGGCATGTTGACTATCGTTTTGGATAGTCCGGCATTGGGACTATCGTTTTGGATAGTCCGGCAAGGGACTATCGTTTTGGATGGTCCAGCATGGGGACTATGGTTTTAGATAGTCCGGCATGTTGACTATCGTTTTGGATAGTCCGGCATTGGGACTATCGTTTTTGATAGTCCGGCATGGGGACTATCGTTTTTTGATAGTCCGGCATGGGGACTATCGTTTTGGATAGTCCGGCATGGGGACTATCGTTTTGGATAGTCCGGCATGGGGACTATCGTTTTGGATAGTCCGGCATTGGGACTATCGTTTTGGATAGTCCGGCATAGAACTATCGTTTTGAATAGTCCGGCATGGGACTATCATTTTGGATAGTCCGACATGGGGACTATCGTTTTGGATGGTCCGGCATTGGGACTATCGTTTTGGATAGTCCTGCATGAGGACTATCGTTTTGTATATTCCGGCATGGGGACTATCGTTTTGGATAGTCCGGCATGGGTACTATCGTTTTGGATAGTCCGGCATGGGGACTAATCGTTTTGGATAGTCCGACATGGGGACTATCTTTTTGGAAAGTCCGGCATTGGGACTATCGTTTTGAATAGTCCGGCATGTTGACTATCGTTTTGGATAGTCCGGCATGGAGACTATCGTTTTTTGATAGTCCGGCATGGGGACTATCGTTTTGGATAGTCCAGCATGGGGACTATCGTTTTGGATAGTCTAACATGGGGACTATCGTTTTGAATAGTCCGGCATGGGGACTATCGTTTTGGATAGTCCGGCATGGGGACTATCGTTTTGGATAATCCGGCATGGGGACTATCGTTTTGGATAGTCCGGCATGGGGACTATCGTTTTGGATAGTCCGACATGGGGACTATCGTTTTGGATTGTCCGGCATGGGGACTATCGTTTTGGATAGTCCAGCATGGGGACTATCGTTTTGGATAGTCCAGCATGGGGACTATCGTTTTGGATAGTCCGGTGGGGGGACTATCGTTTTGGATAATCCGACATGGGGACTACCGTTTTGGATAGTCCGGCATTGGGACTATCGTTTTGGATAGACCGGCATGGGGACTATCGTTTTGGATAGTCTGGCATGGGGACTATCGTTTTAGATAGTCCGGCATGGGGACTATCGTTTTGGATAGTCCGGCGTAAGGACTATCGTTTTGGATAGTCCAGCATTGGGACTATCTTTTTGGATAGTCCGGCATGAGACTATCGTTTTGGATAGTCCGGCTCAAGGACTATCGTTTTGGATAGTCCTTCATGGGGACTATCGTTTTGGATAGTCAGGCATGGGGACTATCGTTGTGGATAGTCCGGCATTGGGACTATCGTTTTGGATAGTCCTGCATGAGGACTATCGTTTTGGATAGTCCGGCATGGGGACTATCGTTTTGGATAGTCCGGCATGGGGACTATCGTATTGGATAGTCCGGCATAGGGACTATCGTTTTGGATAGTCCGACATGGGGACTATCGTTTTGGATAGTCCGGCATTGGGACTATCGTTTTGGATAGTCCGGCATTGGGACTATCGTTTTGGATAGTCCGGCATGGGGACTATCGTTTTGGATAGTCCGGCATGGGGACTATCGTTTTGGATAGTCAGGCATGGGGACTATCGTTTAGGATAGTCTAACATGGGGACTATCGTTTTTGATAGTCCGGCATGGGGACTATCGTTTTGGATAGTCCGACATAAAGACTATCGTTTTGAATAGTAAGGCATTGGGACTATCGTTTTGGATAGTCCGGCATGGAGACTATCGTTTTAGATAGGCCGGCATGGGGACTATCGTTTTGGATAGTCCGGCATGGGGACTAACGTTTTCGATAGTCCGGCATAAGGACTATCTTTTTGGATAGTCCGGCATGGGGACTATCGTTTTGGATAGTCCGGCATTGGGACTACCGTTTTGGATAGTCCGGCTTGGGGACTATCGTTTTGGATAGTCTGGCATTGGGACTATCTCTTTGGATAGTCCGACAGAAGGACTATAGTTTTGGATAGTCCGGCATGGGGACTATCGTTTTGGATAGTCCGGCATGGGGACTATCGTTTTGGATAATCCGGCTTGGGGACTATCGTTTTGGATAGTCCGGCATGGGGACTATCGTTTTGGATAGTCCGGCATGGGGACTATCGTTTTGGATAGTCCGACAAGGGGACTATCGTTTTGGATAGTACGACATGGGGACTATAGTTTTGGATTGTACGACATGGGGACTATCGTTTTGGATAGTCTGGCATTGGGACTATCGTTTTGGATAGTCCGGCACATGGACTATCGGTCTGGATAGTCCGGCATAAGGACTATCGTTTTGGATAGTCCGGCATGGTTACTATCGTTTTGGATATTCCGGCATGGGGACTATCGTTTTGGATAGTCCGGCACAAGGACTATTGTTTTGGATAGTCCGGCATGAGGACTATCGTTTTGGATAGTCCGGCATGGGGACTATCCTTTTGAATAGTCCGGCATGGAGACTATCGTTTTGGATAGTCCGGCATTGGGACTATCGTTTTGGATAGTCCGAAATGGGGACTATCGTTTTGGATAGTCCGGCATTGGGACTATCGTTTTGGATAGTCCGGCATGGGGACTATCGTTTTGGATAGTCCGGCATGGGGGCTATCGTTTTGGATAGTCCGGCATACGGACTCTCGTTTTGGATAGTCCGGCATGGGGACTATCGTTTTGGATAGTCCGGCATTGGGACTATGGTTTTGGATATTCCGGCATGGGGACTATCGTTTTGGATAGTCCGGCATGGGGACTATCGTTTTGGATAGTCCGGCATGGGACTATCGTTTTGGATAGTCCGGCATGGAGACTATCGTTTTGGATATTCCGGCATGTTGACTATCGTTTTGGATAGTCCGGCATTGGGACTATGGTTTTGGATAGTCCGGCGTGGGGACTACCGTTTTGGATAGTCAAGCATGGGGACTACCGTTTTTTATAGTCCGGCATGGGGACTATCGTTTTGGATAGTCTGACATGGGGACTATCGTTTTGGATAGTCCGGCATTGGGACTATGGTTTTGGATAGTCCGGCATGGGGACTATCGTTTTGGATAGTCCGGCAAGGGGACTATCGTTTTGGATAGTCCGGCATGGGGAGTAGCGTTTTGGATAGTCCGGCAAGGGGACTATCGTTTTAGGTAATCCAGCATGGGGAGTATCGTTTTGGATAATCCGGCATGGGGACTATCGTTTTGGATAGCTTGGCATGGGGACTATCGTTTTGGATAGTCCGGCATTGGGACTATCGTTTTGGATAGTCCGGCATGGGACTATCGTTTTGGATGGTCCAGCATGGGGACTATGGTTTTAGATAGTCCGGCATGTTGACTATCGTTTTGGATAGTCCGGCATGGGGACTATCGTTTTTGATAGTCCGGCATGGGGACTATCGTTTTTGATAGTCCGGCATGGGGACTATCGTTTTGGATAGTCCGGCATGGGGACTATCGTTTTGGATAGTCCGGCATTGGGACTATCGTTTTGGATAGTCCGGCATAGAACTATCGTTTTGGATAGTCCGGCATGGGGACTATCATTTTGGATACCGACATGGGGACTATCGTTTTGGATGGTCCGGCATTGGGACTATCGTTTTGGATAGTCCTGCATGAGGACTATCGTTTTGTATATTCCGGCATGGGGACTATCGTTTTGGATAGTCCGGCATGGGTACTATCGTTTTGGATAGTCCGGCATGGGGACTATCGTTTTGGATAGTCCGACATGGGGACTATCTTTTTGGAAAGTCCGGCATTGGGACTATCGTTTTGAATAGTCCGGCATGTTGACTATCGTTTTGGATAGTCCGGCATGGGGACTATCGTTTTTGATAGTCCGGCATGGGGACTATCGTTTTTGATAGTCCGGCATGGGGACTATCGTTTTGGATAGTCCAGCATGGGGACTATCGTTTTGGATAGTCCGGCATGGGACTATCGTTTTGGATGGTCCAGCATGGGGACTATGGTTTTAGATAGTCCGGCATGTTGACTATCGTTTTGGATAGTCCGGCATGGGGACTATCGTTTTTGATAGTCCGGCATGGGGACTATCGTTTTTGATAGTCCGGCATGGGGACTATCGTTTTGGATAGTCCGGCATGGGGACTATCGTTTTGGATAGTCCGGCATTGGGACTATCGTTTTGGATAGTCCGGCATAGAACTATCGTTTTGGATAGTCCGGCATGGGGACTATCATTTTGGATAGTCCGACATGGGGACTATCGTTTTGGATGGTCCGGCATTGGGACTATCGTTTTGGATAGTCCTGCATGAGGACTATCGTTTTGTATATTCCGGCATGGGGACTATCGTTTTGGATAGTCCGGCATGGGTACTATCGTTTTGGATAGTCCGGCATGGGGACTATCGTTTTGGATAGTCCGACATGGGGACTATCTTTTTGGAAAGTCCGGCATTGGGTCTATCGTTTTGAATAGTCCGGCATGTTGACTATCGTTTTGGATAGTCCGGCATGGGGACTATCGTTTTTGATAGTCCGGCATGGGGACTATCGTTTTGGATAGTCCAGCATGGGGACTATCGTTTTGGATAGTCTAACATGGGGACTATTGTTTTGAATAGTCCGGCATGGGGACTATCGTTTTGGATAGTCCGGCATTGGGACTATCGTTTTGGATAGTCCGGCATGTTGACTATCGTTTTGGATAGTCCGGCATTGGGACTATCGTTTTGGATAGTCCGGCATGGGAGTATCGTTTTGGATGGTCCAGCATGGGGACTATGGTTTTAGATAGTCCGGCATGTTGACTATCGTTTTGGATAGTCCGGCATGGGGACTATCGTTTTTGATAGTCCGGCATGGGGACTATCGTTTTTGATAGTCCGGCATGGGGACTATCGTTTTGGATAGTCCGGCATGGGGACTATTGTTTTGGATAGTCCGGCATTGGGACTATCGTTTTGGATAGTCCGGCATAGAACTATCGTTTTGAATAGTCCGGCATGGGGACTATCATTTTGGATAGTCCGACATGGGGACTATCGTTTTGGATGGTCCGGCATTGGGACTATCGTTTTGGATAGTCCTGCATGAGGACTATCGTTTTGTATATTCCGGCATGTGGACTATCGTTTTGGATAGTCCGGCATGGGTACTATCGTTTTGGATAGTCCGGCATGGGGACTATCGTTTTGGATAGTCCGACATGGGGACTATCGTTTTGGATAATCCGGCATGGGGACTATCGTTTTGGATAGTCCGGCATGGGGACTATCGTTTTAGATAGTCCGACATGGGGACTATCGTTTTGGATTGTCCGGCATAAGGACTATCGTTTTGGATAGTCCAGCATGGGGACTATCATTTTGGATAGTCCAGCATGGGGACTATCGTTTTGGATAGTCCGGCGGGGGGACTATCGTTTTGGATAATCCGACATGGGGACTACCGTTTTGGATAGTCCGGCATTGGGACTATCGTTTTGGATAGACCGGCATGGGGACTATCGTTTTGGATAGTCTGGCATGGGGACTATCGTTTTGGATAGTCCGGCATGGGGACTATCGTTTTGGATAGTCCGGCGTAAGGACTATCGTTTTGGATAGTCCAGCATTGGGACTATCTTTTTGGATAGTCCGGCATGAGACTATCGTTTTGGATAGTCCGGCTCAAGGACTATCGTTTTGGATAGTCCTTCATGGGGACTATCGTTTTGGATAGTCAGGCATGGGGACTATCGTTTTGGATAGTCCGGCATTGGGACTATCGTTTTGGATAGTCCTGCATGAGGACTATCGTTTTGGATAGTCCGGCATGGGGACTATCGTTTTGGATAGTCGGGCATGGGGACTATCGTATTGGATAGTCCGGCATAGGGACTATCGTTTTGGATAGTCCGACATGGGGACTATCGTTTTGGATAGTCCATCATTGGGACTATCGTTTTGAATAGTCCGGCATTGGGACTATCGTTTTGGATAGTCCGGCATGGGGACTATCGTTTTGGATAGTCCGGCATGGGGACTATCGTTTTGGATAGTCAGGCATGGGGACTATCGTTTAGGATAGTCTAACATGGGGACTATCGTTTTTGATAGTCCGGCATGGGGACTATCGTTTTGGATAGTCCGACATAAAGACTATCGTTTTGAATAGTAAGGCATTGGGACTATCGTTTTGGATAGTCCGGCATGGAGACTATCGTTTTAGATAGGCCGGCATGGGGACTATCGTTTTGGATAGTCCGGCATGGGGACTATCGTTTTCGATAGTCCGGCATAAGGACTATCTTTTTGGATAGTCCGGCATGGGGACTATCGTTTTGGATAGTCCGGCATTGGGACTACCGTTTTGGATAGTCCGGCTTGGGGACTATCGTTTTGGATAGTCTGGCATTGGGACTATCTCTTTGGATAGTCCGACAGAAGGACTATAGTTTTGGATAGTCCGGCATGGGGACTATCGTTTTGGATAGTCCGGCATGGGGACTATCGTTTTGGATAATCCGGCTTGGGGACTATCGTTTTGGATAGTCCGGCATGGGGACTATCGTTTTGGATAGTCCGGCATGGGGACTATTGTTTTGGATAGTCCGACAAGGGGACTATCGTTTTGGATAGTACGACATGGGGACTATAGTTTTGGATTGTACGACATGGGGACTATCGTTTTGGATAGTCTGGCATTGGGACTATCGTTTTGGATAGTCCGGCACATGGACTATCGGTCTGGATAGTCCGGCATAAGGACTATCGTTTTGGATAGTCCGGCATGGTTACTATCGTTTTGGATATTCCGGCATGGGGACTATCGTTTTGGATAGTCCGGCACAAGGACTATTGTTTTGGATAGTCCGGCATGAGGACTATCGTTTTGGATAGTCCGGCATACGGACTCTCGTTTTGGATAGTCCGGCATGGGGACTATCGTTTTGGATAGTCCGGCATTGGGACTATCGTTTTGGATATTCCGGCATGGGGACTATCGTTTTGGATAGTCCGGCATGGGGACTATCGTTTTGGATAGTCCGGCATGGGACTATCGTTTTGGATAGTCCGGCATGGAGACTATCGTTTTGGATATTCCGTCATGTTGACTATCGTTTTGGATAGTCCGGCATTGGGACTATGGTTTTGGATAGTCCGGCGTGGGGACTACCGTTTTGGATAGTCAAGCATGGGGACTACCGTTTTTGATAGTCCGGCATGGGGACTATCGTTTTGGATAGTCCGACATGGGGACTATCGTTTTGGATAGTCCGGCATTGGGACTATGGTTTTGGATAGTCCGGCATGGGGACTATCGTTTTGGATAGTCCGGCAAGGGGACTATCGTTTTGGATAGTCCGGCATGGGGAGTAGCGTTTTGGATAGTCCGGCAAGGGGACTATCGTTTTAGGTAATCCAGCATGGGGAGTATCGTTTTGGATAATCCGGCATGGGGACTATCGTTTTGGATAGCTTGGCATGGGGACTATCGTTTTGGATGGTCCGGCATTGGGACTATCGTTTTGGATAGTCCGGCATGGGACTATCGTTTTGGATGGTCCAGCATGGGGACTATGGTTTTAGATAGTCCGGCATGTTGACTATCGTTTTGGATAGTCCGGCATGGGGACTATCGTTTTTGATAGTCCGGCATGGGGACTATCGTTTTTGATAGTCCGGCATGGGGACTATCGTTTTGGATAGTCCGGCATGGGGACTATCGTTTTGGATAGTCCGGCATTGGGACTATCGTTTTGGATAGTCCGGCATAGAACTATCGTTTTGGATAGTCCGGCATGGGGACTATCATTTTGGATAGTCCGACATGGGGACTATCGTTTTGGATGGTCCGGCATTGGGACTATCGTTTTGGAGAGTCCTGCATGAGGACTATCGTTTTGTATATTCCGGCATGGGGACTATCGTTTTGGATAGTCCGGCATGGGTACTATCGTTTTGGATAGTCCGGCATGGGGACTATCGTTTTGGATAGTCCGACATGGGGACTATCTTTTTGGAAAGTCCGGCATTGGGACTATCGTTTTGAATAGTCCGGCATGTTGACTATCGTTTTGGATAGTCCGGCATGGGGACTATCGTTTTTGATAGTCCGGCATGGGGACTATCGTTTTGGATAGTCCAGCATGGGGACTATCGTTTTGGATAGTCTAACATGGGGACTATCGTTTTGAATAGTCCGGCATGGGGACTATCGTTTTAGATAGTCCGGCATTGGGACTATCGTTTTGGATAGTCCGGCATGTTGACTATCGTTTTGGATAGTCCGGCATGGGGACTATCGTTTTGGATAGTCCGGCATGGGGACTATCGTTTTGGATAGTCAGGCATGGGGACTATCGTTTAGGATAGTCTAACATGGGGACAATCGTTTTTGATAGTCCGGCATGGGGACTATCGTTTTGGATAGTCCGACATAAAGACTATCGTTTTGAATAGTAAGGCATTGGGACTATCGTTTTGGATAGTCCGGCATGGAGACTATCGTTTTGGATAGGCCGGCATGGGGACTATCGTTTTCGATAGTCCGGCATAAGGACTATCTTTTTGGATAGTCCGGCATGGGGACTATCGTTTTGGATAGTCCGGCATTGGGACTACCGTTTTGGATAGTTCGGCTTGGGGACTATCGTTTTGGATAGTCTGGCATTAGGACTATCTCTTTGGATAGTCCGACAGAAGGACTATAGTTTTGGATAGTCCGGCATGGGGACTATCGTTTTGGATAGTCCGGCATGGGGACTATCGTTTTGGATAATCCGGCATGGGGACTATCGTTTTGGATAGTCCGGCATGGGGACTATCGTTTTGGATAGTCCGGCATGGGGACTATCGTTTTGGATAGTCCGACAAGGGGACTATCGTTTTGGATAGTACGACATGGGGACTATAGTTTTGGATTGTACGACATGGGGACTATCGTTTTGGATAGTCTGGCATTGGGACTATCGTTTTGGATAGTCCGGCACATGGACTATCGGTCTGGATAGTCCGGCATAAGGACTATCGTTTTGGATAGTCCGGCATGGTTACTATCGTTTTGGATATTCCGGCATGGGGACTATCGTTTTGGATAGTCCGGCACAAGGACTATTGTTTTGGATAGTCCGGCATGAGGACTATCGTTTTGGATAGTCCGGCATGGGGACTATCCTTTTGGATAGTCCGGCATGGAGACTATCGTTTTGGATAGTCCGGCATTGGGACTATCGTTTTGGATAGTCCGAAATGGGGACTATCGTTTTGGATAGTCCGGCATTGGGACTATCGTTTTGGATAGTCCGGCATGGGGACTATCGTTTTGGATAGTCCGGCATGGGGGCTATCGTTTTGGATAGTCCGGCATACGGACTCTCGTTTTGGATAGTCCGGCATGGGGACTATCGTTTTGGATAGTCTGGCATTGGGACTATCGTTTTGGATATTCCGGCATGGGGACTATCCTTTTGGATAGTCCGGCATGGGGACTATCGTTTTGGATATTCCGGCATGGGACTATCGTTTTGGATAGTCCGGCATGGAGACTATCGTTTTGGATATTCCGGCATGTTGACTATCGTTTTGGATAGTCCGGCATTGGGACTATGGTTTTGGATAGTCCGGCGTGGGGACTACCGTTTTGGATAGTCAAGCATGGGGACTACCGTTTTTGATAGTCCGGCATGGGGACTATCGTTTTGGATAGTCCGACATGGGGACTATCGTTTTTGATAGTCCGGCATTGGGACTATGGTTTTGGATAGTCCGGCATGGGGACTATCGTTTTGGATAGTCCGGCAAGGGGACTATCGTTTTGGATAGTCCGGCATGGGGAGTAGCGTTTTGGATAGTCCGGCAAGGGGACTATCGTTTTAGGTAATCCAGCATGGGGAGTATCGTTTTGGATAATCCGGCATGGGGACTATCGTTTTGGATAGCTTGGCATGGGGACTATCGTTTTGGATAGTCCGGCATTGGGACTATCGTTTTGGATAGTCCGGCATGGGACTATCGTTTTGGATGGTCCAGCATGGGGACTATGGTTTTAGATAGTCCGGCATGTTGACTATAGTTTTGGATAGTCCGGCATGGGGACTATCGTTTTGATAGTCCGGCATGGGGACTATCGTTTTTGATAGTCCGGCATGGGGACTATCGTTTTGGATAGTCCGGCATGGGGACTATCGTTTTGGATAGTCCGGCATGGGGACTATCGTTTTGGATAGTCCGGCATTGGGACTATCGTTTTGGATAGTCCGGCATAGAACTATCGTTTTGAATAGTCCGGCATGGGGACTATCATTTTGGATAGTCCGACATGGGGACTATCGTTTTGGATGGTCCGGCATTGGGACTATCGTTTTGGATAGTCCTGCATGAGGACTATCGTTTTGTATATTCCGGCATTGGGACTATCGTTTTGGATAGTCCGGCATGGGTACTATCGTTTTGGATAGTCCGGCATGGGGACTATCGTTTTCGATAGTCCGGCATAAGGACTATCTTTTTGGATAGTCCGGCATGGGGACTATCGTTTTGGATAGTCCGGCATTGGGACTACCGTTTTGGATAGTCCGGCTTGGGGACTATCGTTTTGGATAGTCTGGCATTGGGACTATCTCTTTGGATAGTCCGACAGAAGGACTATAGTTTTGGATAGTCCGGCATGGGGACTATCGTTTTGGATAGTCCGGCATGGGGACTATCGTTTTGGATAATCCGGCTTGGGGACTATCGTTTTGGATAGTCCGGCATGGGGACTATCGTTTTGGATAGTCCGGCATGGGGACTATTGTTTTGGATAGTCCGACAAGGGGACTATCGTTTTGGATAGTACGACATGGGGACTATAGTTTTGGATTGTACGACATGGGGACTATCGTTTTGGATAGTCTGGCATTGGGACTATCGTTTTGGATAGTCCGGCACATGGACTATCGGTCTGGATAGTCCGGCATAAGGACTATCGTTTTGGATAGTCCGGCATGGTTACTATCGTTTTGGATATTCCGGCATGGGGACTATCGTTTTGGATAGTCCGGCACAAGGACTATTGTTTTGGATAGTCCGGCATGAGGACTATCGTTTTGGATAGTCCGGCATGGGGACTATCCTTTTGAATAGTCCGGCATGGAGACTATCGTTTTGGATAGTCCGGCATTGGAACTATCGTTTTGGATAGTCCGAAATGGGGACTATCGTTTTGGATAGTCCGGCATTGGGACTATCGTTTTGGATAGTCCGGCATGGGGACTATCGTTTTAGATAGTCCGGCATGGGGGCTATCGTTTTGGATAGTCCGGCATACGGACTCTCGTTTTGGATAGTCCGGCATGGGGACTATCGTTTTGGATAGTCCGGCATTGGGACTATCGTTTTGGATATTCCGGCATGGGGACTATCGTTTTGGATAGTCCGGCATGGGGACTATCGTTTTGGATAGTCCGGCATGGGACTATCGTTTTGGATAGTCCGGCATGGAGACTATCGTTTTGGATATTCCGTCATGTTGACTATCGTTTTGGATAGTCCGGCATTGGGACTATGGTTTTGGATAGTCCGGCGTGGGGACTACCGTTTTGGATAGTCAAGCATGGGGACTACCGTTTTTGATAGTCCGGCATGGGGACTATCGTTTTGGATAGTCCGACATGGGGACTATCGTTTTGGATAGTCCGGCATTGGGACTATGGTTTTGGATAGTCCGGCATGGGGACTATCGTTTTGGATAGTCCGGCAAGGGGACTATCGTTTTGGATAGTCCGGCATGGGGAGTAGCGTTTTGGATAGTCCGGCAAGGGGACTATCGTTTTAGGTAATCCAGCATGGGGAGTATCGTTTTGGATAATCCGGCATGGGGACTATCGTTTTGGATAGCTTGGCATGGGGACTATCGTTTTGGATGGTCCGGCATTGGGACTATCGTTTTGGATAGTCCGGCATGGGACTATCGTTTTGGATGGTCCAGCATGGGGACTATGGTTTTAGATAGTCCGGCATGTTGACTATCGTTTTGGATAGTCCGGCATGGGGACTATCGTTTTTGATAGTCCGGCATGGGGACTATCGTTTTTGATAGTCCGGCATGGGGACTATCGTTTTGGATAGTCCGGCATGGGGACTATCGTTTTGGATAGTCCGGCATTGGGACTATCGTTTTGGATAGTCCGGCATAGAACTATCGTTTTGGATAGTCCGGCATGGGGACTATCATTTTGGATAGTCCGACATGGGGACTATCGTTTTGGATGGTCCGGCATTGGGACTATCGTTTTGGAGAGTCCTGCATGAGGACTATCGTTTTGTATATTCCGGCATGGGGACTATCGTTTTGGATAGTCCGGCATGGGTACTATCGTTTTGGATAGTCCGGCATGGGGACTATCGTTTTGGATAGTCCGACATGGGGACTATCTTTTTGGAAAGTCCGGCATTGGGACTATCGTTTTGAATAGTCCGGCATGTTGACTATCGTTTTGGATAGTCCGGCATGGGGACTATCGTTTTTGATAGTCCGGCATGGGGACTATCGTTTTGGATAGTCCAGCATGGGGACTATCGTTTTGGATAGTCTAACATGGGGACTATCGTTTTGAATAGTCCGGCATGGGGACTATCGTTTTAGATAGTCCGGCATTGGGACTATCGTTTTGGATAGTCCGGCATGTTGACTATCGTTTTGGATAGTCCGGCATGGGGACTATCGTTTTGGATAGTCCGGCATGGGGACTATCGTTTTGGATAGTCAGGCATGGGGACTATCGTTTAGGATAGTCTAACATGGGGACAATCGTTTTTGATAGTCCGGCATGGGGACTATCGTTTTGGATAGTCCGACATAAAGACTATCGTTTTGAATAGTAAGGCATTGGGACTATCGTTTTGGATAGTCCGGCATGGAGACTATCGTTTTGGATAGGCCGGCATGGGGACTATCGTTTTCGATAGTCCGGCATAAGGACTATCTTTTTGGATAGTCCGGCATGGGGACTATCGTTTTGGATAGTCCGGCATTGGGACTACCGTTTTGGATAGTTCGGCTTGGGGACTATCGTTTTGGATAGTCTGGCATTAGGACTATCTCTTTGGATAGTCCGACAGAAGGACTATAGTTTTGGATAGTCCGGCATGGGGACTATCGTTTTGGATAGTCCGGCATGGGGACTATCGTTTTGGATAATCCGGCATGGGGACTATCGTTTTGGATAGTCCGGCATGGGGACTATCGTTTTGGATAGTCCGGCATGGGGACTATCGTTTTGGATAGTCCGACAAGGGGACTATCGTTTTGGATAGTACGACATGGGGACTATAGTTTTGGATTGTACGACATGGGGACTATCGTTTTGGATAGTCTGGCATTGGGACTATCGTTTTGGATAGTCCGGCACATGGACTATCGGTCTGGATAGTCCGGCATAAGGACTATCGTTTTGGATAGTCCGGCATGGTTACTATCGTTTTGGATATTCCGGCATGGGGACTATCGTTTTGGATAGTCCGGCACAAGGACTATTGTTTTGGATAGTCCGGCATGAGGACTATCGTTTTGGATAGTCCGGCATGGGGACTATCCTTTTGGATAGTCCGGCATGGAGACTATCGTTTTGGATAGTCCGGCATTGGGACTATCGTTTTGGATAGTCCGAAATGGGGACTATCGTTTTGGATAGTCCGGCATTGGGACTATCGTTTTGGATAGTCCGGCATGGGGACTATCGTTTTGGATAGTCCGGCATCTGGGCTATCGTTTTGGATAGTCCGGCATACGGACTCTCGTTTTGGATAGTCCGGCATGGGGACTATCGTTTTGGATAGTCTGGCATTGGGACTATCGTTTTGGATATTCCGGCATGGGGACTATCCTTTTGGATAGTCCGGCATGGGGACTATCGTTTTGGATATTCCGGCATGGGACTATCGTTTTGGATAGTCCGGCATGGAGACTATCGTTTTGGATATTCCGGCATGTTGACTATCGTTTTGGATAGTCCGGCATTGGGACTATGGTTTTGGATAGTCCGGCGTGGGGACTACCGTTTTGGATAGTCAAGCATGGGGACTACCGTTTTTGATAGTCCGGCATGGGGACTATCGTTTTGGATAGTCCGACATGGGGACTATCGTTTTTGATAGTCCGGCATTGGGACTATGGTTTTGGATAGTCCGGCATGGGGACTATCGTTTTGGATAGTCCGGCAAGGGGACTATCGTTTTGGATAGTCCGGCATGGGGAGTAGCGTTTTGGATAGTCCGGCAAGGGGACTATCGTTTTAGGTAATCCAGCATGGGGAGTATCGTTTTGGATAATCCGGCATGGGGACTATCGTTTTGGATAGCTTGGCATGGGGACTATCGTTTTGGATAGTCCGGCATTGGGACTATCGTTTTGGATAGTCCGGCATGGGACTATCGTTTTGGATGGTCCAGCATGGGGACTATGGTTTTAGATAGTCCGGCATGTTGACTATAGTTTTGGATAGTCCGGCATGGGGACTATCGTTTTTGATAGTCCGGCATGGGGACTATCGTTTTTGATAGTCCGGCATGGGGACTATCGTTTTGGATAGTCCGGCATGGGGACTATCGTTTTGGATAGTCCGGCATGGGGACTATCGTTTTGGATAGTCCGGCATTGGGACTATCGTTTTGGATAGTCCGGCATAGAACTATCGTTTTGAATAGTCCGGCATGGGGACTATCATTTTGGATAGTCCGACATGGGGACTATCGTTTTGGATGGTCCGGCATTGGGACTATCGTTTTGGATAGTCCTGCATGAGGACTATCGTTTTGTATATTCCGGCATTGGGACTATCGTTTTGGATAGTCCGGCATGGGTACTATCGTTTTGGATAGTCCGGCATGGGGACTATCGTTTTGGATAGTCCGACATGGGGACTATCTTTTTGGAAAGTCCGGCATTGGGACTATCGTTTTGAATAGTCCGGCATGTTGACTATCGTTTTGGATAGTCCGGCATGGGGACTATCGTTTTTGATAGTCCGGCATGGGGACTATCGTTTTGGATAGTGCAGCATGGGGACTATCGTTTTGGATAGTCTAACATTAGGACTATCGTTTTGGATAGTCCAGCATGGGGACTATCGTTTTGGATAGTCCGGCGGGGGGACTATCGTTTTGGATAATCCGACATGGGGACTACCGTTTTGGATAGTCCGGCATTGGGACTATCGTTTTGGATAGACCGGCATGGGGACTATCGTTTTGGATAGTCTGGCATGGGGACTATCGTTTTGGATAGTCCGGCATGGGGACTATCGTTTTGGATAGTCCGGCGTAAGGACTATCGTTTTGGATAGTCCAGCATTGGGACTATCTTTTTGGATAGTCCGGCATGAGACTATCGTTTTGGATAGTCCGGCTCAAGGACTATCGTTTTGGATAGTCCTTCATGGGGACTATCGTTTTGGATAGTCAGGCATGGGGACTATCGTTTTGGATAGTCCGGCATTGGGACTATCGTTTTGGATAGTCCTGCATTAGGACTATCGTTTTGGATAGTCCGGCATGGGGACTATCGTTTTGGATAGTCCGGCATGGGGACTATCGTATTGGATAGTCCGGCATAGGGAATATCGTTTTGGATAGTCCGACATGGGGACTATCGTTTTGGATAGTCCGGCATTGGGACTATCGTTTTGGATAGTCCGGCATGTTGACTATCGTTTTGGATAGTCCGGCATGGGGACTATCGTTTTGGATAGTCCGGCATGGGGACTATCGTTTTGGATAGTCAGGCATGGGGACTATCGTTTAGGATAGTCTAACATGGGGACTATCGTTTTTGATAGTCCGGCATGGGGACTATCGTTTTGGATAGTCCGACATAAAGACTATCGTTTTGAATAGTAAGGCATTGGGACTATCGTTTTGGATAGTCCGGCATGGAGACTATCGTTTTAGATAGGCCGGCATGGGGACTATCGTTTTGGATAGTCCGGCATGGGGACTATCGTTTTCGATAGTCCGGCATAAGGACTATCTTTTTGGATAGTCCGGCATGGGGACTATCGTTTTGGATAGTCCGGCACTGGGACTACCGTTTTGGATAGTCCGGCTTGGGGACTATCGTTTTGGATAGTCTGGCATTGGGACTATCTCTTTGGATAGTCCGACAGAAGGACTATAGTTTTGGATAGTCCGGCATGGGGACTATCGTTTTGGATAGTCCGGCATGGGGACTATCGTTTTTGATAGTCCGGCATGGGGACTATCGTTTTGGATAGTCTGGCATGGGGACTATCGTTTTGGATAGTCCGGCATTGGGACTATCGTTTTGGATAGTCCGGCATAGAACTATCGTTTTGGATAGTCCGGCATGGGGACTATCATTTTGAATAGTCCGACATGGGGACTATCGTTTTGGATGGTCCGGCATTGGGACTATCGTTTTGGATAGTCCTGCATGAGGACTATCGTTTTGTATATTCCGGCATGGGGACTATCGTTTTGGATAGTCCGGCATGGGTACTATCGTTTTGGATAGTCCGGCATGGGGACTATCGTTTTGGATAGTCCGACATGGGGACTATCTTTTTGGAAAGTCCGGCATTGGGTCTATCGTTTTGAATAGTCCGGCATGTTGACTATCGTTTTGGATAGTCCGGCATGGGGACTATCGTTTTTGATAGTCCGGCATGGGGACTATCGTTTTGGATAGTCCAGCATGGGGACTATCGTTTTGGATAGTCTAACATGGGGACTATCGTTTTGAATAGTCCGGCATGGGGACTATCGTTTTGGATAGTCCGGCATTGGGACTATCGTTTTGGATAGTCCGGCATGTTGACTATCGTTTTGGATAGTCCGGCATTGGGACTATCGTTTTGGATAGTCCGGCATGGGACTATCGTTTTGGATGGTCCAGCATGGGGACTATGGTTTTAGATAGTCCGGCATGTTGACTATCGTTTTGGATAGTCCGGCATGGGGACTATCGTTTTTGATAGTCCGGCATGGGGACTATCGTTTTTGATAGTCCGGCATGGGGACTATCGTTTTGGATAGTCCGGCATGGGGACTATTGTTTTGGATAGTCCGGCATTGGGACTATCGTTTTGGATAGTCCGGCATAGAACTATCGTTTTGAATAGTCCGGCATGGGGACTATCATTTTGGATAGTCCGACATGGGGACTATCGTTTTGGATGGTCCGGCATTGGGACTATCGTTTTGGATAGTCCTGCATGAGGACTATCGTTTTGTATATTCCGGCATGTGGACTATCGTTTTGGATAGTCCGGCATGGGTACTATCGTTTTGGATAGTCCGGCATGGGGACTATCGTTTTGGATAGTCCGACATGGGGACTATCGTTTTGGATAATCCGGCATGGGGACTATCGTTTTGGATAGTCCGGCATGGGGACTATCGTTTTAGATAGTCCGACATGGGGACTATCGTTTTGGATTGTCCGGCATGGGGACTATCGTTTTGGATAGTCCAGCATGGGGACTATCATTTTGGATAGTCCAGCATGGGGACTATCGTTTTGGATAGTCCGGCGGGGGGACTATCGTTTTGGATAATCCGACATGGGGACTACCGTTTTGGATAGTCCGGCATTGGGACTATCGTTTTGGATAGACCGGCATGGGGACTATCGTTTTGGATAGTCTGGCATGGGGACTATCGTTTTGGATAGTCCGGCATTGGGACTATCGTTTTGGATAGTCCGGCATGGGGACTATCGTTTTGGATAGTCCGGCATGGGGGCTATCGTTTTGGATAGTCCGGCATACGGACTCTCGTTTTGGATAGTCCGGCATGGGGACTATCGTTTTGGATAGTCCGGCATTGGGACTATCGTTTTGGATATTCCGGCATGGGGACTATCGTTTTGGATAGTCCGGCATGGGGACTATCGTTTTGGATAGTCCGGCATGGGACTATCGTTTTGGATAGTCCAGCATGGAGACTATCGTTTTGGATATTCCGGCATGTTGACTATCGTTTTGGATAGTCCGGCGTGGGGACTACCGTTTTGGATAGTCAAGCATGGGGACTACCGTTTTTGATAGTCCGGCATGGGGACTATCGTTTTGGATAGTCCGACATGGGGACTATCGTTTTGGATAGTCCGGCATTGGGACTATGGTTTTGGATAGTCCGGCATGGGGACTATCGTTTTGGATAGTCCGGCAAGGGGACTATCGTTTTGGATAGTCCGGCATAGGGAGTAGCGTTTTGGATAGTCCGGCAAGGGGACTATCGTTTTAGGTAATCCAGCATGGGGAGTATCGTTTTGGATAATCCGGCATGGGGACTATCGTTTTGGATAGCTTGGCATGGGGACTATCGTTTTGGATAGTCCGGCATTGGGACTATCGTTTTGGATAGTCCGGCATGGGACTATCGTTTTGGATGGTCCAGCATGGGGACTGTGGTTTTAGATAGTCCGGCATGTTGACTATCGTTTTGGATAGTCCGGCATGGGGACTATCGTTTTTGATAGTCCGGCATGGGGACTATCGTTTTTGATAGTCCGGCATGGGGACTATCGTTTTGGATAGTCCGGCATGGGGACTATCGTTTTGGATAGTCCGGCATTGGGACTATCGTTTTGGATCGTCCGGCATAGAACTATCGTTTTGGATAGTCCGGCATGGGGACTATCATTTTGGATAGTCCGACATGGGGACTATCGTTTTGGATGGTCCGGCATTGGGACTATCGTTTTGGATAGTCCTGCATGAGGACAATCGTTTTGTATATTCCGGCATGG
Organism: Neoaliturus tenellus; assembly: GCA_030545055.2. NCBI lineage: Eukaryota > Metazoa > Arthropoda > Insecta > Hemiptera > Cicadellidae > Neoaliturus > Neoaliturus tenellus. The sequence goes on along the minus strand of JAQYXR010000269.1, from coordinate 99,066 downwards.
GGACTATCGTTTTGGATAGTCCGGCATGGGTACTATCGTTTTGGATAGTCCGGCATTGGGACTATCGTTTTGGATAGTCCGACATGGGGACTATATTTTTGGAAAGTCCGGCATTGGGACTATCGTTTTGAATAGTCCGGCATGTTGACTATCGTTTTGGATAGTCCGGCATGGGGACTATCGTTTTTGATAGTCCGGCATGGTGACTATCGTTTTGGATAGTCCAGCATGGGGACTATCGTTTTGGATAGTCTAACATGGGGACTATCGTTTTGAATAGTCCGGCATGGGGACTATCGTTTTGGATAGTCCGGCATGGGGACTATCGTTTTGGATAATCCGGCATGGGGACTATCGTTTTGGATAGTCCGGCATGGGGACTATCGTTTTGGATAGTCCGACATGGGGACTATCGTTTTGGATAGTCCGGCATTGGGACTATCGTTTTGGATAGTCTGGCATGTTGACTATCGTTTTTGATAGTCCGGCATGGGGACTATCGTTTTGGATAGTCCGGCATGGGGACAATCGTTTTGGATAGTCCGGCATGGGGACTTTCGTTTTGGATAGTCCGGCATGGGGGCTATCGTTTTGGATAGTCCGGCATACGGACTCTCGTTTTGGATAGTCCGGCATGGGGATTATCGTTTTGGATAGTCCGGCATTGGGACTATCGTTTTGGATATTCCGGCATGGGGACTATCGTTTTGGATAGTCCGGCATGGGGACTATCGTTTTGGATAGTCCGGCATGGGACTATCGTTTTGGATAGTCCAGCATGGAGACTATCGTTTTGGATATTCCGGCATGTTGACTATCGTTTTGGATAGTCCGGCGTGGGGACTACCGTTTTGGATAGTCAAGCATGGGGACTACCGTTTTTGATAGTCCGGCATGGGGACTATCGTTTTGGATAGTTTGACATGGGGACTATCGTTTTGGATAGTCCGGCATTGGGACTATGGTTTTGGATAGTCCGGCATGGGGACTATCGTTTTGGATAGCCCGGCAAGGGGACTATCGTTTTGGATAGTCCGGCATGGGGAGTAGCGTTTTGGATAGTCCGGCAAGGGGACTATCGTTTTAGGTAATCCAGCATGGGGAGTATCGTTTTGGATAATCCGGCATGGGGACTATCGTTTTGGATAGCTTGGCATGGGGACTATCGTTTTGGATAGTCCGGCATTGGGACTATCGTTTTGGATAGTCCGGCATGGGACTATCGTTTTGGATGGTCCAGCATGGGGACTGTGGTTTTAGATAGTCCGGCATGTTGACTATCGTTTTGGATAGTCCGGCATGGGGACTATCGTTTTTGATAGTCCGGCATGGGGACTATCGTTTTTGATAGTCCGGCATGGGGACTATCGTTTTGGATAGTCCGGCATGGGGACTATCGTTTTGGATAGTCCGGCATTGGCACTATCGTTTTGGATAGTCCGGCATAGAACTATCGTTTTGGATAGTCCGGCATGGGGACTATCATTTTGGATAGTCCGACATGGGGACTATCGTTTTGGATGGTCCGGCATTGGGACTATCGTTTTGGATAGTCCTGCATGAGGACTATCGTTTTGTATATTCCGGCATGGGGACTATCGTTTTGGATAGTCCGGCATGGGTACTATCGTTTTGGATAGTCCGGCATTGGGACTATCGTTTTGGATAGTCCGACATGGGGACTATCTTTTTGGAAAGTCCGGCATTGGGACTATCGTTTTGAATAGTCCGGCATGTTGACTATCGTTTTGGATAGTCCGGCATGGGGACTATCGTTTTTGATAGTCCGGCATGGGGACTATCGTTTTGGATAGTCCAGCATGGGGACTATCGTTTTGGATAGTCTAACATGGGGACTATCGTTTTGAATAGTCCGGCATGGGGACTATCGTTTTGGATAGTCCGGCATGGGGACTATCGTTTTGGATAATCCGGCATGGGGACTATCGTTTTGGATAGTCCGGCATGGGGACTATCGTTTTGGATAGTCCGACATGGGGACTATCGTTTTGGATAGTCCGGCATTGGGACTATCGTTTTGGATAGTCTGGCATGTTGACTATCGTTTTTGATAGTCCGGCATGGGGACTATCGTTTTGGATAGTCCGGCATGGGGACTATCGTTTTGGATAGTCCGGCATGGGGACTATCGTTTTGGATAGTCCGGCATGGGGACTATCGTTTTGGATAGTCCGACATGGGGACTATCGTTTTGGATAGTCCGGCATTGGGACTATCGTTTTGGATAGTCTGGCATGTTGACTATCGTTTTTGATAGTCCGGCATGGGGACTATCGTTTTGGATAGTCCGGCATGGGGACAATCGTTTTGGATAGTCCGGCATGGGGACTTTCGTTTTGGATAGTCCGGCATGGGGGCTATCGTTTTGGATAGTCCGGCATACGGACTCTCGTTTTGGATAGTCCGGCATGGGGATTATCGTTTTGGATAGTCCGGCATTGGGACTATCGTTTTGGATATTCCGGCATGGGGACTATCGTTTTGGATAGTCCGGCATGGGGACTATCGTTTTGGATAGTCCGGCATGGGACTATCGTTTTGGATAGTCCAGCATGGAGACTATCGTTTTGGATATTCCGGCATGTTGACTATCGTTTTGGATAGTCCGGCGTGGGGACTACCGTTTTGGATAGTCAAGCATGGGGACTACCGTTTTTGATAGTCCGGCATGGGGACTATCGTTTTGGATAGTTTGACATGGGGACTATCGTTTTGGATAGTCCGGCATTGGGACTATGGTTTTGGATAGTCCGGCATGGGGACTATCGTTTTGGATAGCCCGGCAAGGGGACTATCGTTTTGGATAGTCCGGCATGGGGAGTAGCGTTTTGGATAGTCCGGCAAGGGGACTATCGTTTTAGGTAATCCAGCATGGGGAGTATCGTTTTGGATAATCCGGCATGGGGACTATCGTTTTGGATAGCTTGGCATGGGGACTATCGTTTTGGATAGTCCGGCATTGGGACTGTGGTTTTAGATAGTCCGGCATGTTGACTATCGTTTTGGATAGTCCGGCATGGGGACTATCGTTTTTGATAGTCCGGCATGGGGACTATCGTTTTTGATAGTCCGGCATGGGGACTATCGTTTTGGATAGTCCGGCATGGGGACTATCGTTTTGGATAGTCCGGCATTGGCACTATCGTTTTGGATAGTCCGGCATAGAACTATCGTTTTGGATAGTCCGGCATGGGGACTATCATTTTGGATAGTCCGACATGGGGACTATCGTTTTGGATGGTCCGGCATTGGGACTATCGTTTTGGATAGTCCTGCATGAGGACTATCGTTTTGTATATTCCGGCATGGGGACTATCGTTTTGGATAGTCCGGCATGGGTACTATCGTTTTGGATAGTCCGGCATTGGGACTATCGTTTTGGATAGTCCGACATGGGGACTATCTTTTTGGAAAGTCCGGCATTGGGACTATCGTTTTGAATAGTCCGGCATGTTGACTATCGTTTTGGATAGTCCGGCATGGGGACTATCGTTTTTGATAGTCCGGCATGGGGACTATCGTTTTGGATAGTCCAGCATGGGGACTATCGTTTTGGATAGTCTAACATGGGGACTATCGTTTTGAATAGTCCGGCATGGGGACTATCGTTTTGGATAGTCCGGCATGGGGACTATCGTTTTGGATAATCCGGCATGGGGACTATCGTTTTGGATAGTCCGGCATGGGGACTATCGTTTTGGATAGTCCGACATGGGGACTATCGTTTTGGATAGTCCGGCATTGGGACTATCGTTTTGGATAGTCTGGCATGTTGACTATCGTTTTTGATAGTCCGGCATGGGGACTATCGTTTTGGATAGTCCGGCATGGGGACAATCGTTTTGGATAGTCCGGCATGGGGACTTTCGTTTTGGATAGTCTAACATGGGGACTATCGTTTTGAATAGTCCGGCATGGGGACTATCGTTTTGGATAGTCCGGCATTGGGACTATCGTTTTGAATAGTCCGGCATGGGGACTATCGTTTTGGATAGTCCGGCATGGGGACTATCGTTTTGGATAATCCGGCATGGGGACTATCGTTTTGGATAGTCCGGCATGGAGACTATCGTTTTGGATAGGCCGGCATGGGGACTATCGTTTTGGATAGTCCGGCATGGGGACTATCGTTTTCGATAGTCCGGCATAAGGACTATCTTTTTGGATAGTCCGGCATGGGGACTATCGTTTTGGATAGTCCGGCATTGGGACTACCGTTTTGGATAGTCCGGCTTGGGGACTATCGTTTTGGATAGTCTGGCATTAGGACTATCTCTTTGGATAGTCCGACAGAAGGACTATAGATTTGGATAGTCCGGCATGGGGACTATCGTTTTGGATAGTCCGGCATGGGGACTATCGTTTTGGATAATCCGGCATGTTGACTATCGTTTTGGATAGTCCGGCATGGGGACTATCGTTTTGGATAGTCCGGCATGGGGACTATCGTTTTGGATAGTCCGACAAGGGGACTATCGTTTTGAATAGTCCGGCATGGGGACTATCGTTTTGGATAGTCCGGCATGGGGACTATCGTTTTGGATAATCCGGCATGGGGACTATCGTTTTGGATAGTCCGGCATGGGGACTATCGTTTTGGATAGTCCGACATGGGGACTATCGTTTTGGATAGTCCGGCATGGGGACTATCGTTTTGGATAATCCGGCATGGGGACTATCGTTTTGGATAGTCCGGCATGGAGACTATCGTTTTGGATAGGCCGGCATGGGGACTATCGTTTTGGATAGTCCGGCATGGGGACTATCGTTTTGGATAATCCGGCATGTTGACTATCGTTTTGGATAGTCCGGCATGGGGACTATCGTTTTGGATAGTCCGGCATGGGGACTATCGTTTTGGATAGTCCGACAAGGGGACTATCGTTTTGAATAGTCCGGCATGGGGACTATCGTTTTGGATAATCCGGCATGGGGACTATCGTTTTGGATAGTCCGGCATGGGGACTATCGTTTTGGATAGTCCGGCATGGGGACTATCGTTTTGGATAGTCCGACATGGGGACTATCGTTTTGGATAGTCCGGCATTGGGACTATCGTTTTGGATAGTCTGGCATGTTGACTATCGTTTTTGATAGTCCGGCATGGGGACTATCGTTTTGGATAGTCCGGCATGGGGACAATCGTTTTGGATAGTCCGGCATGGGGACTTTCGTTTTGGATAGTCTAACATGGGGACTATCGTTTTGAATAGTCCGGCATGGGGACTATCGTTTTGGATAGTCCGGCATTGGGACTATCGTTTTGAATAGTCCGGCATGGGGACTATCGTTTTGGATAGTCCGGCATGGGGACTATCAATTTGGATAATCCGGCATGGGGACTATCGTTTTGGATAGTCCGGCATGGAGACTATCGTTTTGGATAGGCCGGCATGGGGACTATCGTTTTGGATAGTCCGGCATGGGGACTATCGTTTTCGATAGTCCGGCATAAGGACTATCTTTTTGGATAGTCCGGCATGGGGACTATCGTTTTGGATAGTCCGGCATTGGGACTACCGTTTTGGATAGTCCGGCTTGGGGACTATCGTTTTGGATAGTCTGGCATTAGGACTATCTCTTTGGATAGTCCGACAGAAGGACTATAGTTTTGGATAGTCCGGCATGGGGACTATCGTTTTGGATAGTACGACATGGGGACTATAGTTTTGGATTGTACGACATGGGGACTATCGTTTTGGATAGTCTGGCATTGGGACTATCGTTTTGGATAGTCCGGCACATGGACTATCGGTCTGGATAGTCCGGCATAAGGACTATCGTTTTGGATAGTCCGGCATGGTTACTATCGTTTTGGATATTCCGGCATGGGGACTATCGTTTTGGATAGTCCGGCACAAGGACTATTGTTTTGGATAGTCCGGCATGAGGACTATCGTTTTGGATAGTCCGGAATGGGGACTATCCTTTTGGATAGTCCGGCATGGAGACTATCGTTTTGGATAGTCCGGCATTGGGACTATCGTTTTGGATAGTCCGAAATGGGGACTATCGTTTTGGATAGTCCGGCATTGGGACTATCGTTTTGGATAGTCCGGCATGGGGACTATCGTTTTGGATAGTCCGGCATGGGGGCTATCGTTTTGGATAGTCCGGCATACGGACTCTCGTTTTGGATAGTCCGGCATGGGGACTATCGTTTTGGATAGTCTGGCATTGGGACTATCGTTTTTGATATTCCGGCATGGGGACTATCGTTTTGGATAGTCCGGCATGGGGACTTTCGTTTTGGATAGTCCGGCATGGGACTATAGTTTTGGATAGTCCGGCATGGGGACTATCGTTTTGGATAGTACGACATGGGGACTATAGTTTTGGATTGTACGACATGGGGACTATCGTTTTGGATAGTCTGGCATTGGGACTATCGTTTTGGATAGTCCGGCACATGGACTATCGGTCTGGATAGTCCGGCATAAGGACTATCGTTTTGGATAGTCCGGCATGGTTACTATCGTTTTGGATATTCCGGCATGGGGACTATCGTTTTGGATAGTCCGGCACAAGGACTATTGTTTTGGATAGTCCGGCATGAGGACTATCGTTTTGGATAGTCCGGAATGGGGACTATCCTTTTGGATAGTCCGGCATGGAGACTATCGTTTTGGATAGTCCGGCATTGGGACTATCGTTTTGGATAGTCCGAAATGGGGACTATCGTTTTGGATAGTCCGGCATTGGGACTATCGTTTTGGATAGTCCGGCATGGGGACTATCGTTTTGGATAGTCCGGCATGGGGGCTATCGTTTTGGATAGTCCGGCATACGGACTCTCGTTTTGGATAGTCCGGCATGGGGACTATCGTTTTGGATAGTCTGGCATTGGGACTATCGTTTTTGATATTCCGGCATGGGGACTATCGTTTTGGATAGTCCGGCATGGGGACTTTCGTTTTGGATAGTCCGGCATGGGACTATCGTTTTGGATAGTCCGGCATGGAGACTATCGTTTTGGATATTCCAGCATGTTGACTATCGTTTTGGATAGTCCGGCATTGGGACTATGGTTTTGGATAGTCCGGCGTGGGGACTACCGTTTTGGATAGTCAAGCATGGGGACTACCGTTTTTGATAGTCCGGCATGGGGACTATCGTTTTGGATAGTCCGACATGGGGACTATCGTTTTGGATAGTCCGGCATTGGGACTATGGTTTTGGATAGTCCGGCATGGGGACTATCGTTTTGGATAGTCCGGCAAGGGGACTATCGTTTTGGATAGTCCGGCATGGGGACTATCGTTTTGGATAGTCCGGCACATGGACTATCGGTCTGGATAGTCCGGCATAAGGACTATCGTTTTGGATAGTCCGGCATGGTTACTATCGTTTTGGATATTCCGGCATGGGGACTATCGTTTTGGATAGTCCGGCACAAGGACTATTGTTTTGGATAGTCCGGCATGAGGACTATCGTTTTGGATAGTCCGGAATGGGGACTATCCTTTTGGATAGTCCGGCATGGAGACTATCGTTTTGGATAGTCCGGCATTGGGACTATCGTTTTGGATAGTCCGAAATGGGGACTATCGTTTTGGATAGTCCGGCATTGGGACTATCGTTTTGGATAGTCCGGCATGGGGACTATCGTTTTGGATAGTCCGGCATGGGGGCTATCGTTTTGGATAGTCCGGCATACGGACTCTCGTTTTGGATAGTCCGGCATGGGGACTATCGTTTTGGATAGTCTGGCATTGGGACTATCGTTTTTGATATTCCGGCATGGGGACTATCGTTTTGGATAGTCCGGCATGGGGACTTTCGTTTTGGATAGTCCGGCATGGGACTATCGTTTTGGATAGTCCGGCATGGAGACTATCGTTTTGGATATTCCAGCATGTTGACTATCGTTTTGGATAGTCCGGCATTGGGACTATGGTTTTGGATAGTCCGGCGTGGGGACTACCGTTTTGGATAGTCAAGCATGGGGACTACCGTTTTTGATAGTCCGGCATGGGGACTATCGTTTTGGATAGTCCGACATGGGGACTATCGTTTTGGATAGTCCGGCATTGGGACTATGGTTTTGGATAGTCCGGCATGGGGACTATCGTTTTGGATAGTCCGGCAAGGGGACTATCGTTTTGGATAGTCCGGCATGGGGAGTAGCGTTTTGGATAGTCCGGCAAGGGGACTATCGTTTTAGGTAATCCAGCATGGGGAGTATCGTTTTGGATAATCCGGCATGGGGACTATCGTTTTGGATAGCTTGGCATGGGGACTATCGTTTTGGATAGTCCGGCATTGGGACTATCGTTTTGGATAGTCCGGCATGGGACTATCGTTTTGGATGGTCCAGCATGGGGACTATGGTTTTAGATAGTCCGGCATGTTGACTATCGTTTTGGATAGTCCGGCATGGGGACTATCGTTTTTGATAGTCCGGCATGGTTACTATCGTTTTGGATATTCCGGCATGGGGACTATCGTTTTGGATAGTCCGGCACAAGGACTATTGTTTTGGATAGTCCGGCATGAGGACTATCGTTTTGGATAGTCCGGAATGGGGACTATCCTTTTGGATAGTCCGGCATGGAGACTATCGTTTTGGATAGTCCGGCATTGGGACTATCGTTTTGGATAGTCCGAAATGGGGACTATCGTTTTGGATAGTCCGGCATTGGGACTATCGTTTTGGATAGTCCGGCATGGGGACTATCGTTTTGGATAGTCCGGCATGGGGGCTATCGTTTTGGATAGTCCGGCATACGGACTCTCGTTTTGGATAGTCCGGCATGGGGACTATCGTTTTGGATAGTCTGGCATTGGGACTATCGTTTTTGATATTCCGGCATGGGGACTATCGTTTTGGATAGTCCGGCATGGGGACTTTCGTTTTGGATAGTCCGGCATGGGACTATCGTTTTGGATAGTCCGGCATGGAGACTATCGTTTTGGATATTCCAGCATGTTGACTATCGTTTTGGATAGTCCGGCATTGGGACTATGGTTTTGGATAGTCCGGCGTGGGGACTACCGTTTTGGATAGTCAAGCATGGGGACTACCGTTTTTGATAGTCCGGCATGGGGACTATCGTTTTGGATAGTCCGACATGGGGACTATCGTTTTGGATAGTCCGGCATTGGGACTATGGTTTTGGATAGTCCGGCATGGGGACTATCGTTTTAGATAGTCCAGCATGGGGACTATCGTTTTGGATAGTCTAACATGGGGACTATCGTTTTGAATAGTCCGGCATGGGGACTATCGTTTTGGATAGTCCGGCATGGGGACTATCGTTTTGGATAATCCGGCATGGGGACTATCGTTTTGGATAGTCCGGCATGGGGACTATCGTTTTGGATAGTCCGACATGGGGACTATCGTTTTGGATAGTCCGGCATTGGGACTATCGTTTTGGATAGTCTGGCATGTTGACTATCGTTTTTGATAGTCCGGCATGGGGACTATCGTTTTGGATAGTCCGGCATGGGGACAATCGTTTTGGATAGTCCGGCATGGGGACTTTCGTTTTGGATAGTCTAACATGGGGACTATCGTTTTGAATAGTCCGGCATGGGGACTATCGTTTTGGATAGTCCGGCATTGGGACTATCGTTTTGAATAGTCCGGCATGGGGACTATCGTTTTGGATAGTCCGGCATGGGGACTATCGTTTTGGATAATCCGGCATGGGGACTATCGTTTTGGATAGTCCGGCATGGAGACTATCGTTTTGGATAGGCCGGCATGGGGACTATCGTTTTGGATAGTCCGGCATGGGGACTATCGTTTTCGATAGTCCGGCATAAGGACTATCTTTTTGGATAGTCCGGCATGGGGACTATCGTTTTGGATAGTCCGGCATTGGGACTACCGTTTTGGATAGTCCGGCTTGGGGACTATCGTTTTGGATAGTCTGGCATTAGGACTATCTCTTTGGATAGTCCGACAGAAGGACTATAGATTTGGATAGTCCGGCATGGGGACTATCGTTTTGGATAGTCCGGCATGGGGACTATCGTTTTGGATAATCCGGCATGTTGACTATCGTTTTGGATAGTCCGGCATGGGGACTATCGTTTTGGATAGTCCGGCATGGGGACTATCGTTTTGGATAGTCCGACAAGGGGACTATCGTTTTGAATAGTCCGGCATGGGGACTATCGTTTTGGATAGTCCGGCATGGGGACTATCGTTTTGGATAATCCGGCATGGGGACTATCGTTTTGGATAGTCCGGCATGGGGACTATCGTTTTGGATAGTCCGACATGGGGACTATCGTTTTGGATAGTCCGGCATGGGGACTATCGTTTTGGATAATCCGGCATGGGGACTATCGTTTTGGATAGTCCGGCATGGAGACTATCGTTTTGGATAGGCCGGCATGGGGACTATCGTTTTGGATAGTCCGGCATGGGGACTATCGTTTTGGATAATCCGGCATGTTGACTATCGTTTTGGATAGTCCGGCATGGGGACTATCGTTTTGGATAGTCCGGCATGGGGACTATCGTTTTGGATAGTCCGACAAGGGGACTATCGTTTTGAATAGTCCGGCATGGGGACTATCGTTTTGGATAATCCGGCATGGGGACTATCGTTTTGGATAGTCCGGCATGGGGACTATCGTTTTGGATAGTCCGGCATGGGGACTATCGTTTTGGATAGTCCGACATGGGGACTATCGTTTTGGATAGTCCGGCATTGGGACTATCGTTTTGGATAGTCTGGCATGTTGACTATCGTTTTTGATAGTCCGGCATGGGGACTATCGTTTTGGATAGTCCGGCATGGGGACAATCGTTTTGGATAGTCCGGCATGGGGACTTTCGTTTTGGATAGTCTAACATGGGGACTATCGTTTTGAATAGTCCGGCATGGGGACTATCGTTTTGGATAGTCCGGCATTGGGACTATCGTTTTGAATAGTCCGGCATGGGGACTATCGTTTTGGATAGTCCGGCATGGGGACTATCAATTTGGATAATCCGGCATGGGGACTATCGTTTTGGATAGTCCGGCATGGAGACTATCGTTTTGGATAGGCCGGCATGGGGACTATCGTTTTGGATAGTCCGGCATGGGGACTATCGTTTTCGATAGTCCGGCATAAGGACTATCTTTTTGGATAGTCCGGCATGGGGACTATCGTTTTGGATAGTCCGGCATTGGGACTACCGTTTTGGATAGTCCGGCTTGGGGACTATCGTTTTGGATAGTCTGGCATTAGGACTATCTCTTTGGATAGTCCGACAGAAGGACTATAGTTTTGGATAGTCCGGCATGGGGACTATCGTTTTGGATAGTACGACATGGGGACTATAGTTTTGGATTGTACGACATGGGGACTATCGTTTTGGATAGTCTGGCATTGGGACTATCGTTTTGGATAGTCCGGCACATGGACTATCGGTCTGGATAGTCCGGCATAAGGACTATCGTTTTGGATAGTCCGGCATGGTTACTATCGTTTTGGATATTCCGGCATGGGGACTATCGTTTTGGATAGTCCGGCACAAGGACTATTGTTTTGGATAGTCCGGCATGAGGACTATCGTTTTGGATAGTCCGGAATGGGGACTATCCTTTTGGATAGTCCGGCATGGAGACTATCGTTTTGGATAGTCCGGCATTGGGACTATCGTTTTGGATAGTCCGAAATGGGGACTATCGTTTTGGATAGTCCGGCATTGGGACTATCGTTTTGGATAGTCCGGCATGGGGACTATCGTTTTGGATAGTCCGGCATGGGGGCTATCGTTTTGGATAGTCCGGCATACGGACTCTCGTTTTGGATAGTCCGGCATGGGGACTATCGTTTTGGATAGTCTGGCATTGGGACTATCGTTTTTGATATTCCGGCATGGGGACTATCGTTTTGGATAGTCCGGCATGGGGACTTTCGTTTTGGATAGTCCGGCATGGGACTATAGTTTTGGATAGTCCGGCATGGGGACTATCGTTTTGGATAGTACGACATGGGGACTATAGTTTTGGATTGTACGACATGGGGACTATCGTTTTGGATAGTCTGGCATTGGGACTATCGTTTTGGATAGTCCGGCACATGGACTATCGGTCTGGATAGTCCGGCATAAGGACTATCGTTTTGGATAGTCCGGCATGGTTACTATCGTTTTGGATATTCCGGCATGGGGACTATCGTTTTGGATAGTCCGGCACAAGGACTATTGTTTTAGATAGTCCGGCATGAGGACTATCGTTTTGGATAGTCCGGAATGGGGACTATCCTTTTGGATAGTCCGGCATGGAGACTATCGTTTTGGATAGTCCGGCATTGGGACTATCGTTTTGGATAGTCCGAAATGGGGACTATCGTTTTGGATAGTCCGGCATTGGGACTATCGTTTTGGATAGTCCGGCATGGGGACTATCGTTTTGGATAGTCCGGCATGGGGGCTATCGTTTTGGATAGTCCGGCATACGGACTCTCGTTTTGGATAGTCCGGCATGGGGACTATCGTTTTGGATAGTCTGGCATTGGGACTATCGTTTTTGATATTCCGGCATGGGGACTATCGTTTTGGATAGTCCGGCATGGGGACTTTCGTTTTGGATAGTCCGGCATGGGACTATCGTTTTGGATAGTCCGGCATGGAGACTATCGTTTTGGATATTCCAGCATGTTGACTATCGTTTTGGATAGTCCGGCATTGGGACTATGGTTTTGGATAGTCCGGCGTGGGGACTACCGTTTTGGATAGTCAAGCATGGGGACTACCGTTTTTGATAGTCCGGCATGGGGACTATCGTTTTGGATAGTCCGACATGGGGACTATCGTTTTGGATAGTCCGGCATTGGGACTATGGTTTTGGATAGTCCGGCATGGGGACTATCGTTTTGGATAGTCCGGCAAGGGGACTATCGTTTTGGATAGTCCGGCATGGGGAGTAGCGTTTTGGATAGTCCGGCAAGGGGACTATCGTTTTAGGTAATCCAGCATGGGGAGTATCGTTTTGGATAATCCGGCATGGGGACTATCGTTTTGGATAGCTTGGCATGGGGACTATCGTTTTGGATAGTCCGGCATTGGGACTATCGTTTTGGATAGTCCGGCATGGGACTATCGTTTTGGATGGTCCAGCATGGGGACTATGGTTTTAGATAGTCCGGCATGTTGACTATCGTTTTGGATAGTCCGGCATGGGGACTATCGTTTTTGATAGTCCGGCATGGGGACTATCGTTTTTGATAGTCCGGCATGGGGACTATCGTTTTGGATAGTCCAGCATGGGGACTATCGTTTTGGATAGTCCGGCATTGGGACTATCGTTTTGGATAGTCCGGCATAGAACTATCGTTTTGAATAGTCCGGCATGGGGACTATCATTTTGGATAGTCCGACATGGGGACTATCGTTTTGGATGGTCCGGCATTGGGACTATCGTTTTGGATAGTCCTGCATGAGGACTATCGTTTTGTATATTCCGGCATGGGGACTATCGTTTTGAATAGTCCGGCATGGGGACTATCGTTTTGGATAGTCCGGCATGGGGACTATCGTTTTGGATAATCCGGCATGGGGACTATCGTTTTGGATAGTCCGGCATGGGGACTATCGTTTTGGATAGTCCGACATCGGGACTATCGTTTTGGATTGTCCGGCATGGGGACTATCGTTTTGGATAGTCCAGCATGGGGACTATCGTTTTGGATAGTCCAGCATGGGGACTATCGTTTTGGATAGTCCAGCATGGGGATTATCGTTTTGGATAGTCCGGCGGGGGGACTATCGTTTTGGATAATCCGACATGGGGACTACCGTTTTGGATAGTCCGGCATTGGGACTATCGTTTTGGATAGACCGGCATGGGGACTATCGTTTTGGATAGTCTGGCATGGGGACTATCGTTTTGGATAGTCCGGCATGGGGACTATCGTTTTGGATAGTCCGGCGTAAGGACTATCGTTTTGGATAGTCCAGCATTGGGACTATCTTTTTGGATAGTCCGGCATGAGACTATCGTTTTGGATAGTCCGGCTCAAGGACTATCGTTTTGGATAGTCCTTCATGGGGACTATCGTTTTGGATAGTCAGGCATGGGGACTATCGTTTTGGATAGTCCGGCATTGGGACTATCGTTTTGGATAGTCCTGCATTAGGACTATCGTTTTGGATAGTCCGGCATGGGGACTATCGTTTTGGATAGTCCGGCATGGGGACTATCGTATTGGATAGTCCGGCATAGGGACTATCGTTTTGGATAGTCCGACATGGGGACTATCGTTTTGGATAAACCGGCATTGGGACTATCGTTTTGGATAGTCCGGCATGTTGACTATCGTTTTGGATAGTCCGGCATGGGGACTATCGTTTTGGATAGTCCGGCATGGGGACTATCGTTTTGGATAGTCAGGCATGGGGACTATCGTTTAGGATAGTCTAACATGGGGACTATCGTTTTTGATAGTCCGGCATGGGGACTATCGTTTTGGATAGTCCGACATAAAGACTATCGTTTTGAATAGTAAGGCATTGGGACTATCGTTTTGGATAGTCCGGCATGGAGACTATCGTTTTAGATAGGCCGGCATGGGGACTATCGTTTTGGATAGTCCGGCATGGGGACTATCGTTTTCGATAGTCCGGCATAAGGACTATCTTTTTGGATAGTCCGGCATGGGGACTATCGTTTTGGATAGTCCGGCATGGGGACTACCGTTTTGGATAGTCCGGCTTGGGGACTATCGTTTTGGATAGTCTGGCATTGGGACTATCTCTTTGGATAGTCCGACAGAAGGACTATAGTTTTGGATAGTCCGGCATGGGGACTATCGTTTTGGATAGTCCGGCATGGGGACTATCGTTTTGGATAATCCGGCTTGGGGACTATCGTTTTGGATAGTCCGGCATGGGGACTATCGTTTTGGATAGTCCGGCATGGGGACTATCGTTTTGGATAGTCCGGCATGGGGGCTATCGTTTTGGATAGTCCGGCATACGGACTCTCGTTTTGGATAGTCCGGCATGGGGACTATCGTTTTGGATAGTCTGGCATTGGGACTATCGTTTTTGATATTCCGGCATGGGGACTATCGTTTTGGATAGTCCGGCATGGGGACTTTCGTTTTGGATAGTCCGGCATGGGACTATCGTTTTGGATAGTCCGGCATGGAGACTATCGTTTTGGATATTCCAGCATGTTGACTATCGTTTTGGATAGTCCGGCATTGGGACTATGGTTTTGGATAGTCCGGCGTGGGGACTACCGTTTTGGATAGTCAAGCATGGGGACTACCGTTTTTGATAGTCCGGCATGGGGACTATCGTTTTGGATAGTCCGACATGGGGACTATCGTTTTGGATAGTCCGGCATTGGGACTATGGTTTTGGATAGTCCGGCATGGGGACTATCGTTTTGGATAGTCCGGCAAGGGGACTATCGTTTTGGATAGTCCGGCATGGGGAGTAGCGTTTTGGATAGTCCGGCAAGGGGACTATCGTTTTAGGTAATCCAGCATGGGGAGTATCGTTTTGGATAATCCGGCATGGGGACTATCGTTTTGGATAGCTTGGCATGGGGACTATCGTTTTGGATAGTCCGGCATTGGGACTATCGTTTTGGATAGTCCGGCATGGGACTATCGTTTTGGATGGTCCAGCATGGGGACTATGGTTTTAGATAGTCCGGCATGTTGACTATCGTTTTGGATAGTCCGGCATGGGGACTATCGTTTTTGATAGTCCGGCATGGGGACTATCGTTTTTGATAGTCCGGCATGGGGACTATCGTTTTGGATAGTCCAGCATGGGGACTATCGTTTTGGATAGTCCGGCATTGGGACTATCGTTTTGGATAGTCCGGCATAGAACTATCGTTTTGAATAGTCCGGCATGGGGACTATCATTTTGGATAGTCCGACATGGGGACTATCGTTTTGGATGGTCCGGCATTGGGACTATCGTTTTGGATAGTCCTGCATGAGGACTATCGTTTTGTATATTCCGGCATGGGGACTATCGTTTTGGATAGTCCAGCATGGGGACTATCGTTTTGGATAGTCTAACATGGGGACTATCGTTTTGAATAGTCCGGCATGGGGACTATCGTTTTGGATAGTCCGGCATGGGGACTATCGTTTTGGATAATCCGGCATGGGGACTATCGTTTTGGATAGTCCGGCATGGGGACTATCGTTTTGGATAGTCCGGCATACGGACTCTCGTTTTGGATAGTCCGGCATGGGGACTATCGTTTTGGATAGTCTGGCATTGGGACTATCGTTTTTGATATTCCGGCATGGGGACTATCGTTTTGGATAGTCCGGCATGGGGACTTTCGTTTTGGATAGTCCGGCATGGGACTATCGTTTTGGATAGTCCGGCATGGGGACTATCGTTTTGGATAGTCCGGCATGGGGGCTATCGTTTTGGATAGTCCGGCATACGGACTCTCGTTTTGGATAGTCCGGCATGGGGACTATCGTTTTGGATAGTCTGGCATTGGGACTATCGTTTTTGATATTCCGGCATGGGGACTATCGTTTTGGATAGTCCGGCATGGGGACTTTCGTTTTGGATAGTCCGGCATGGGACTATCGTTTGGATAGTCCGGCATGGAGACTATCGTTTTGGATATTCCAGCATGTTGACTATCGTTTTGGATAGTCCGGCATTGGGACTATGGTTTTGGATAGTCCGGCGTGGGGACTACCGTTTTGGATAGTCAAGCATGGGGACTACCGTTTTTGATAGTCCGGCATGGGGACTATCGTTTTGGATAGTCCGACATGGGGACTATCGTTTTGGATAGTCCGGCATTGGGACTATGGTTTTGGATAGTCCGGCATGGGGACTATCGTTTTGGATAGTCCGGCAAGGGGACTATCGTTTTGGATAGTCCGGCATGGGGAGTAGCGTTTTGGATAGTCCGGCAAGGGGACTATCGTTTTAGGTAATCCAGCATGGGGAGTATCGTTTTGGATAATCCGGCATGGGGACTATCGTTTTGGATAGCTTGGCATGGGGACTATCGTTTTGGATAGTCCGGCATTGGGACTATCGTTTTGGATAGTCCGGCATGGGACTATCGTTTTGGATGGTCCAGCATGGGGACTATGGTTTTAGATAGTCCGGCATGTTGACTATCGTTTTGGATAGTCCGGCATGGGGACTATCGTTTTTGATAGTCCGGCATGGGGACTATCGTTTTTGATAGTCCGGCATGGGGACTATCGTTTTGGATAGTCCAGCATGGGGACTATCGTTTTGGATAGTCCGGCATTGGGACTATCGTTTTGGATAGTCCGGCATAGAACTATCGTTTTGAATAGTCCGGCATGGGGACTATCATTTTGGATAGTCCGACATGGGGACTATCGTTTTGGATGGTCCGGCATTGGGACTATCGTTTTGGATAGTCCTGCATGAGGACTATCGTTTTGTATATTCCGGCATGGGGACTATCGTTTTGGATAGTCCAGCATGGGGACTATCGTTTTGGATAGTCTAACATGGGGACTATCGTTTTGAATAGTCCGGCATGGGGACTATCGTTTTGGATAGTCCGGCATGGGGACTATCGTTTTGGATAATCCGGCATGGGGACTATCGTTTTGGATAGTCCGGCATGGGGACTATCGTTTTGGATAGTCCGACATCGGGACTATCGTTTTGGATTGTCCGGCATGGGGACTATCGTTTTGGATAGTCCAGCATGGGGACTATCGTTTTGGATAGTCCAGCATGGGGACTATCGTTTTGGATAGTCCAGCATGGGGATTATCGTTTTGGATAGTCCGGCGGGGGACTATCGTTTTGGATAATCCGACATGGGGACTACCGTTTTGGATAGTCCGGCATTGGGACTATCGTTTTGGATAGACCGGCATGGGGACTATCGTTTTGGATAGTCTGGCATGGGGACTATCGTTTTGGATAGTCCGGCATGGGGACTATCGTTTTGGATAGTCCGGCGTAAGGACTATCGTTTTGGATAGTCCAGCATTGGGACTATCTTTTTGGATAGTCCGGCATGAGACTATCGTTTTGGATAGTCCGGCTCAAGGACTATCGTTTTGGATAGTCCTTCATGGGGACTATCGTTTTGGATAGTCAGGCATGGGGACTATCGTTTTGGATAGTCCGGCATTGGGACTATCGTTTTGGATAGTCCTGCATTAGGACTATCGTTTTGGATAGTCCGGCATGGGGACTATCGTTTTGGATAGTCCGGCATGGGACTATCGTATTGGATAGTCCGGCATAGGGACTATCGTTTTGGATAGTCCGACATGGGGACTATCGTTTTGGATAAACCGGCATTGGGACTATCGTTTTGGATAGTCCGGCATGTTGACTATCGTTTTGGATAGTCCGGCATGGGGACTATCGTTTTGGATAGTCCGGCATGGGGACTATCGTTTTGGATAGTCAGGCATGGGGACTATCGTTTAGGATAGTCTAACATGGGGACTATCGTTTTTGATAGTCCGGCATGGGGACTATCGTTTTGGATAGTCCGACATAAAGACTATCGTTTTGAATAGTAAGGCATTGGGACTATCGTTTTGGATAGTCCGGCATGGAGACTATCGTTTTAGATAGGCCGGCATGGGGGACTATCGTTTTGGATAGTCCGGCATGGGGACTATCGTTTTCGATAGTCCGGCATAAGGACTATCTTTTTGGATAGTCCGGCATGGGGACTATCGTTTTGGATAGTCCGGCATGGGGACTACCGTTTTGGATAGTCCGGCTTGGGGACTATCGTTTTGGATAGTCTGGCATTGGGACTATCTCTTTGGATAGTCCGACAGAAGGACTATAGTTTTGGATAGTCCGGCATGGGGACTATCGTTTTGGATAGTCCGGCATGGGGACTATCGTTTTGGATAATCCGGCTTGGGGACTATCGTTTTGGATAGTCCGGCATGGGGACTATCGTTTTGGATAGTCCGGCATGGGGACTATCGTTTTGGATAGTCCGACAAGGGGACTATCGTTTTGGATAGTACGACATGGGGACTATAGTTTTGGATTGTACGACATGGGGACTATCGTTTTGGATAGTCCGGCACATGGACTATCGGTCTGGATAGTCCGGCATAAGGACTATCGTTTTGGATAGTCCGGCATGGTTACTATCGTTTTGGATATTCCGGCATGGGGACTATCGTTTTGGATAGTCCGACATGGGGACTATCTTTTGGAAAGTCCGGCATGGGGACTATCGTTTTGGATAGTCCGGCAAGGGGACTATCGTTTTGGATAGTCCGGCATGGGGAGTAGCGTTTTGGATAGTCCGGCAAGGGGACTATCGTTTTAGGTAATCCAGCATGGGGAGTATCGTTTTGGATAATCCGGCATGGGGACTATCGTTTTGGATAGCTTGGCATGGGGACTATCGTTTTGGATAGTCCGGCATTGGGACTATCGTTTTGGATAGTCCAGCATGAAACTATCGTTTTGGATGGTCCAGCATGGGGACTATGGTTTTAGATAGTCCGGCATGTTGACTATCGTTTTGGATAGTCCGGCATGGGGACTATCGTTTTTGATAGTCCGGCATGGGGACTATCGTTTTTGATAGTCCGGCATGGGGACTATCGTTTTGGATAGTCCAGCATGGGGACCATCGTTTTGGATAGTCCGGCATTGGGACTATCGTTTTGGATAGTCCGGCATAGAACTATCGTTTTTGATAGTCCGGCATGGGGACTATCATTTTGGATAGTCCGACATGGGGACTATCGTTTTGGATGGTCCGGCATTGGGACTATCGTTTTGGATAGTCCTGCATGAGCACTATCGTTTTGTATATTCCGGCATGGGGACTATCGTTTTGGATAGTCCGGCATGGGTACTATCGTTTTGGATAGTCCGGCATTGGGACTATCGTTTTGGATAGTCCGACATGGGGACTATCTTTTTGGAAAGTCCGGCATTGGGACTATCGTTTTGAATAGTCCGGCATGTTGACTATCGTTTTGGATAGTCCGGCATGGGGACTATCGTTTTTGATAGTCCGGCATGGGGACTATCGTTTTGGATAGTCCAGCATGGGGACTATCGTTTTGGATAGTCTAACATGGGGACTATCGTTTTGAATAGTCCGGCATGGGGACTATCGTTTTGGATAGTCCGGCATGGGGACTATCGTTTTGGATAATCCGGCATGGGGACTATCGTTTTGGATAGTCCGGCATGGGGACTATCGTTTTGGATAGTCCGACATGGGGACTATCGTTTTGGATAGTCCGGCATTGGGACTATCGTTTTGGATAGTCTGGCATGTTGACTATCGTTTTTGATAGTCCGGCATGGGGACTATCGTTTTGGATAGTCCGGCATGGGGACAATCGTTTTGGATAGTCCGGCATGGGGACTTTCGTTTTGGATAGTCTAACATGGGGACTATCGTTTTGAATAGTCCGGCATGGGGACTATCGTTTTGGATAGTCCGGCATTGGGACTATCGTTTTGAATAGTCCGGCACGGGGACTATCGTTTTGGATAGTCCGGCATGGGGACTATCGTTTTGGATAGTCCGGCATGGGGACTATCGTTTTGGATAATCCGGCATGGGGACTATCGTTTTGGATAGGCCGGCATGGGGACTATCGTTTTGGATAGTCCGGCATGGGGACTATCGTTTTCGATAGTCCGGCATAAGGACTATCTTTTTGGATAGTCCGGCATGGGGACTATCGTTTTGGATAGTCCGGCATTGGGACTACCGTTTTGGATAGTCCGGCTTGGGGACTATCGTTTTGGATAGTCTGGCATTAGGACTATCTCTTTGGATAGTCCGACAGAAGGACTATAGTTTTGGATAGTCCGGCATGGGGACTATCGTTTTGGATAGTCCGGCATGGGGACTATCGTTTTGGATAATCCGGCATGGGGACTATCGTTTTGGATAGTCCGGCATGGGGACTATCGTTTTGGATAGTCCGGCATGGGGACTATCGTTTTGGATAGTCCGACAAGGGGACTATCGTTTTGGATAGTACGACATGGGGACTATAGTTTTGGATTGTACGACATGGGGACTATCGTTTTGGATAGTCTGGCATTGGGACTATCGTTTTGGATAGTCCGGCACATGGACTATCGGTCTGGATAGTCCGGCATAAGGACTATCGTTTTGGATAGTCCGGCATGGTTACTATCGTTTTGGATATTCCGGCATGGGGACTATCGTTTTGGATAGTCCGGCACAAGGACTATTGTTTTGGATAGTCCGGCATGAGGACTATCGTTTTGGATAGTCCGGCATGGGGACTATCCTTTTGGATAGTCCGGCATGGAGACTATCGTTTTGGATAGTCCGGCATTGGGACTATCGTTTTGGATATTCCGAAATGGGGACTATCGTTTTGGATAGTCCGGCATTGGGACTATCGTTTTGGATAGTCCGGCATGGGGACTATCGTTTTGGATAGTCCGGCATGGGGGCTATCGTTTTGGATAGTCCGGCATACGGACTCTCGTTTTGGATAGTCCGGCATGGGGACTATCGTTTTGGATAGTCTGGCATTGGGACTATCGTTTTGGATATTCCGGCATGGGGACTATCGTTTTGGATAGTCCGGCATGGGGACTATCGTTTTGGATAGTCCGGCATGGGACTATCGTTTTGGATAGTCCGGCATGGAGACTATCGTTTTGGATATTCCGGCATGTTGACTATCGTTTTGGATAGTCCGGCATTGGGACTATGGTTTTGGATAGTCCGGCGTGGGGACTACCGTTTTGGATAGTCAAGCATGGGGACTACCGTTTTTGATAGTCCGGCATGGGGACTATCGTTTTGGATAGTCCGACATGGGGACTATCGTTTTGGATAGTCCGGCATTGGGACTATGGTTTTGGATAGTCCGGCATGGGGACTATCGTTTTGGATAGTCCGGCAAGGGGACTATCGTTTTGGATAGTCCGGCATGGGGAGTAGCGTTTTGGATAGTCCGGCAAGGGGACTATCGTTTTAGGTAATCCAGCATGGGGAGTATCGTTTTGGATAATCCGGCATGGGGACTATCGTTTTGGATAGCTTGGCATGGGGACTATCGTTTTGGATAGTCCGGCATTGGGACTATCGTTTTGGATAGTCCGGCATGGGACTATCGTTTTGGATGGTCCAGCATGGGGACTATGGTTTAGATAGTCCGGCATGTTGACTATCGTTTTGGATAGTCCGGCATGGGGACTATCGTTTTTGATAGTCCGGCATGGGGACTATCGTTTTTGATAGTCCGGCATGGGGACTATCGTTTTGGATAGTCCAGCATGGGGACTATCGTTTTGGATAGTCCGGCATTGGGACTATCGTTTTGGATAGTCCGGCATAGAACTATCGTTTTGAATAGTCCGGCATGGGGACTATCATTTTGGATAGTCCGACATGGGGACTATCGTTTTGGATGGTCCGGCATTGGGACTATCGTTTTGGATAGTCCTGCATGAGGACTATCGTTTTGTATATTCCGGCATGGGGACTATCGTTTTGGATAGTCCGGCATGGGTACTATCGTTTTGGATAGTCCGTCATGGGGACTATCGTTTTGGATAGTCCGACATGGGGACTATCTTTTTGGAAAGTCCGGCATTGGGACTATCGTTTTGAATAGTCCGGCATGTTGACTATCGTTTTGGATAGTCCGGCATGGGGACTATCGTTTTTGATAGTCCGGCATGGGGACTATCGTTTTGGATAGTCCAGCATGGGGACTATCGTTTTGGATAGTCTAACATGGGGACTATCGTTTTGAATAGTCCGGCATGGGGACTATCGTTTTGGATAGTCCGGCAATGGGACTATCGTTTTGGATAATCCGGCATGGGGACTATCGTTTTGGATAGTCCGGCATGGGGACTATCGTTTTGGATAGTCCGACATGGGGACTATCGTTTTGGATTGTCCGGCATGGGGACTATCGTTTTGGATAGTCCAGCATGGGGACTATCGTTTTGGATAGTCCAGCATGGGGATTATCGTTTTGGATAGTCCGGCGGGGGGACTATCGTTTTGGATAATCCGACATGGGGACTACCGTTTTGGATAGTCCGGCATTGGGACTATCGTTTTGGATAGACCGGCATGGGGACTATCGTTTTGGATAGTCTGGCATGGGGACTATCGTTTTGGATAGTCCAGCATGGGGACTATTGTTTTGGATAGTCCGGCGTAAGGACTATCGTTTTGGATAGTCCAGCATTGGGACTATCTTTTTGGATAGTCCGGCATGAGACTATCGTTTTGGATAGTCCGGCTCAAGGACTATCGTTTTGGATAGTCCTTCATGGGGACTATCGTTTTGGATAGTCAGGCATTGGGGACTATCGTTTTGGATAGTCCGGCATTGGGACTATCGTTTTGGATAGTCCTGCATTAGGACTATCGTTTTGGATAGTCCGGCATGGGGACTATCGTTTTGGATAGTCCGGCATGGGGACTATCGTATTGGATAGTCCGGCATAGGGACTATCGTTTTGGATAGTCCGACATGGGGACTATCGTTTTGGATAGTCCGGCATTGGGACTATCGTTTTGGATAGTCCGGCATGTTGACTATCGTTTTGGATAGTCCGGCATGGGGACTATCGTTTTGGATAGTCCGGCATGGGGACTATCGTTTTGGATAGTCAGGCATGGGGACTATCGTTTAGGATAGTCTAACATGGGGACTATCGTTTTTGATAGTCCGGCATGGGGACTATCGTTTTGGATAGTCCGACATAAAGACTATCGTTTTGAATAGTAAGGCATTGGGACTATCGTTTTGGATAGTCCGGCATGGAGACTATCGTTTTAGATAGGCCGGCATGGGGACTATCGTTTTGGATAGTCCGGCATGGGGACTATCGTTTTCGATAGTCCGGCATAAGGACTATCTTTTTGGATAGTCCGGCATGGGGACTATCGTTTTGGATAGTCCGGCATTGGGACTACCGTTTTGGATAGTCCGGCTTGGGGACTATCGTTTTGGATAGTCTGGCATTGGGACTATCTCTTTGGATAGTCCGACAGAAGGACTATAGTTTTGGATAGTCCGGCATGGGGACTATCGTTTTGGATAGTCCGGCATGGGGACTATCGTTTTGGATAATCCGGCTTGGGGACTATCGTTTTGGATAGTCCGGCATGGGGACTATCGTTTTGGATAGTCCGGCATGGGGACTATCGTTTTGGATAGTCCGACAAGGGGACTATCGTTTTGGATAGTACGACATGGGGACTATAGTTTTGGATTGTACGACATGGGGACTATCGTTTTGGATAGTCTGGCATTGGGACTATCGTTTTGGATAGTCCGGCACATGGACTATCGGTCTGGATAGTCCGGCATAAGGACTATCGTTTTGGATAGTCCGGCATGGTTACTATCGTTTTGGATATTCCGGCATGGGGACTATCGTTTTGGATAGTCCGGCACAAGGACTATTGTTTTGGATAGTCCGGCATGAGGACTATCGTTTTGGATAGTCCGGCATGGGGACTATCCTTTTGGATAGTCCGGCATGGAGACTATCGTTTTGGATAGTCCGGCATTGGGACTATCGTTTTGGATAGTCCGAAATGGGGACTATCGTTTTGGATAGTCCGGCATTGGGACTATCGTTTTGGATAGTCCGGCATGGGGACTATCGTTTTGGATAGTCTGGCATGGGGGCTATCGTTTTGGATAGTCCGGCATACGGACTCTCGTTTTGGATAGTCCGGCATGGGGACTATCGTTTTGGATAGTCCGGCATTGGGACTATCGTTTTGGATATTCCGGCATGGGGACTATCGTTTTGGATAGTCCGGCATGGGGACTATCGTTTTGGATAGTCCGGCATGGGACTATCGTTTTGGATAGTCCGGCATGGAGACTATCGTTTTGGATATTCCGGCATGTTGACTATCGTTTTGGATAGTCCGGCATTGGGACTATGGTTTTGGATAGTCCGGCGTGGGGACTACCGTTTTGGATAGTCAAGCATGGGGACTACCGTTTTTGATAGTCCGGCATGGGGACTATCGTTTTGGATAGTCCGACATGGGGACTATCGTTTTGGATAGTCCGGCATTGGGACTATGGTTTTGGATAGTCCGGCATGGGGACTATCGTTTTGGATAGTCCGGCAAGGGGACTATCGTTTTGGATAGTCCGGCATGGGGAGTAGCGTTTTGGATAGTCCGGCAAGGGGACTATCGTTTTAGGTAATCCAGCATGTTGAGTATCGTTTTGGATAATCCGGCATGGGGACTATCGTTTTGGATAGCTTGGCATGGGGACTATCGTTTTGGATAGTCCGGCATTGGGACTATCGTTTTGGATAGTCCGGCATGGGACTATCGTTTTGGATGGTCCAGCATGGGGACTATGGTTTTAGATAGTCCGGCATGTTGACTATCGTTTTGGATAGTCCGGCATGGGGACTATCGTTTTTGATAGTCCGGCATGGGGACTATCGTTTTTGATAGTCCGGCATGGGGACTATCGTTTTGGATAGTCCGGCATGGGGACTATCGTTTTGGATAGTCCGGCATTGGGACTATCGTTTTGGATAGTCCGGCATAGAACTATCGTTTTGGATAGTCCGGCATGGGGACTATCATTTTGGATAGTCCGACATGGGGACTATCGTTTTGGATGGTCCGGCATTGGGACTATCGTTTTGGATAGTCCTGCATGAGGACTATCGTTTTGTATATTCTGGCATGGGGACTATCGTTTTGGATAGTCCGGCATTGGGACTATCGTTTTGGATAGTCCGACATGGGGACTATCTTTTTGGAAAGTCCGGCATTGGGACTATCGTTTTGAATAGTCCGGCATGTTGACTATCGTTTTGGATAGTCCGGCATGGGGACTATCGTTTTGATAGTCCGGCATGGGGACTATCGTTTTGGATAGTCCAGCATGGGGACTATCGTTTTGGATAGTCTAACATGGGGACTATCGTTTTGAATAGTCCGGCATGGGGACTATCGTTTTGGATAGTCCGGCATGGGGACTATCGTTTTGGATAATCCGGCATGGGGACTATCGTTTTGGATAGTCCGGCATGGGGACTATCGTTTTGGATAGTCCGACATGGGGACTATCGTTTTGGATAGTCCGGCATTGGGACTATCGTTTTGGATAGTCTGGCATGTTGACTATCGTTTTTGATAGTCCGGCATGGGGACTATCGTTTTGGATAGTCCGGCATGGGGACAACCGTTTTGGATAGTCCGGCATGGGGACTTTCGTTTTGGATAGTCTAACAATGGGACTATCGTTTTGAATAGTCCGGCATGGGGACTATCGTTTTGGATAGTCCGGCATTGGGACTATCGTTTTGGATAGTCCGGCATTGGGACGATCGTTTTGAATAGTCCGGCATGGGGACTATCGTTTTGGATAGTCCGACATGAAGACTATCGTTTTGGATAGTCCGGCATTGAGACTATCGTTTTGGATAGTCCAGCATTGGGACTATCGTTTTGGATAGTCCGGCATTGGGACTATCGTTTTGGATAGTCCGGCATGGGTACTATCGTTTTGGATAGTCCGGCATGGGGACTATCGTTTTGGATAGTCAGGCATGGGGACTATCGTTATGGATAGTCCGGCATGGGGACTATCGTTTTGGATAGTCCAGCATGGGGACTATCGTTTTGGATAGTCTAACATGGGGACTATCGTTTTGAATAGTCCGGCATGGGGACTATCGTTTTGGATAGTCCGGCATAGGGACTATCGTTTTGGATAATCCGGCATGGGGACTATCGTTTTGGATAGTCCGGCATGGGGACTATCGTTTTGGATAGTCCGACATGGGGACTATCGTTTTGGATAGTCCGGCATTGGGACTATCGTTTTGGATAGTCTGGCATGTTGACTATCGTTTTTGATAGTCCGGCATGGGGACTATCGTTTTGGATAGTCCGGCATTGGGACTATCGTTTTGGATAGTCCGGCATTGGGACTATCGTTTTGGATAGTCCGGCATGGGGACTATCGTTTTCGATAGTCCGGCATGGGGACTATCGTTTTGGATAGTCCGGCATTGGGACTATCGTTTTGGATAGTCCGGCATGGGGACTATCGTTTTCGATAGTCCGGCATGGGGACTATCGTTTTAGATAGTACGGCATGGGGACTGTCGTTTTGGATAGTCCGGCATGGGGACTATCGTTTTGGATAGTCCGACATGGGGACTATCGTTTTGGATAGTCCGGCATTGGGACTATCGTTTTGGATAGTCCTGCTTGGGGACTACTCTTTTGGATAGTCCGGCATGGGGACTATCGTTTTGGATAGTCCGGCATGGGGACTATTGTTTTGGATAGTCCATCATGGGGACTATCGTTTTGGATAGTCTGGCATGGGGACTATCGTTTTGGATAGTCCGGCATGGGGACTATCGTCTTGGATAGTCCGACATGGGGACTATCGTTTTGGATAGTCCGGCATAGGGACCATCGTTTTGGATAGTCCAACATGGGGACTATCGTTTTGGATTGTCCGGCATGGGGACTATCGTTTTGGATAGTCCAGCATGGGGACTATCGTTTTGTATAGTCCGGCGGGGGGACTATCGTTTTGGATAGTCCGACATGGGGACTATCGTTTTGGATAGTCCGGCATTGGGACTATCGTTTTGGATAGACCGGCATGGGGACTATCGTTTTGGATAGTCTGGCATGGGGACTATCGTTTTGGATAGTCCGGCATGGGGACTATCGTTTTGGATAGTCCGGCGTAAGGACTATCGTTTTGGATAGTCCAGCATTGGGACTATCTTTTTGGATAGTCCGGCATGGGGACTATCGTTTTGGATAGTCCGGCACAAGGACTATCGTTTTAGATAGTCCTGCATGGGGACTATCGTTTTGGATAGTCAGGCATGGGGACTATCGTTTTGGATAGTCCGGCATGGAACTATCGTTTTGGATAGTCCGGCATGGGGACTAACATTTTGGATAGTCCGACATGGGGACTATCGTTTTGGATAGTCCGGCATTGGGACTATCGTTTTGGATAGTCCTGCATGAAGACTATCGTTTTGGATAGTCCGGCATGGGGACTATCGTTTTCGATAGTCCGGCATGGGGACTATCGTATTGGATAGTCCGGCATAGGGACTATCGTTTTGGATAGTCCGACATGGGGACTATCGTTTTGGGTAGTCCGGCATTGGGACTATCGTTTTGGATAGTCCGTCATGTTGACTATCGTTTTGGATAGTCCGGCATGGGGACTAACGTTTTGGATAGTCCGGCATGGGGACTATCGTTTTGGATAGTCAGGCATGGGGACTATCGTTTAGGATAGTCTAACATGGGGACTATCGTTTTTGATAGTCCGGCATGGGGACTATTGTTTTGGATAGTCCGACATGGGGACTATCGTTTTGGATAGTCCGGCATTGGGACTATCGTTTTGGATAGTCCTGCTTGGGGACTACTCTTTTGGATAGTCCGGCATGGGGACTATCGTTTTGGATAGTCCGGCATGGGGACTATTGTTTGGGATAGTCCATCATGGGGACTATCGTTTTAGATAGTCTGGCATGGGGACTATCGTTTTGGATAGTCCGGCATGAGGACTATCGTTTTGGATAGTCCGACATGGGGACTATCGTTTTGGATAGTCCGGCATAGGGACCATCGTTTTGGATAGTCCGACATGGGGACTATCGTTTTGGATTGTCCGGCATGGGGACTATCGTTTTGGATAGTCCAGCATGGGGACTATCGTTTTGGATAGTCCGGCGGGGGGACTATCGTTTTGGATAGTCCGACATGGGGACTATCGTTTTGGATAGTCCGACATGGGGACTATCGTTTTGGATAGTCCGGCATTGGGACTATCGTTTTGGATAGACCGGCATGGGGACTATCGTTTTGGATAGTCTGGCATGGGGACTATCGTTTTGGATAGTCCGGCATGGGGACTATCGTTTTGGATAGTCCGGCGTAAGGACTATCGTTTTGGATAGTCCAGCATTGGGACAATCTTTTTGGATAGTCCGGCATGGGGACTATCGTTTTGGATAGTCCGGCACAAGGACTATCGTTTTGGATAGTCCTGCATGGGGGTAATAGTTTTAGATAGTCAGGCATGGGGACTATCGTTTTGGATAGTCCGGCATGGAACTATCGTTTTGGATAGTCCGGCATGGGGACTATCATTTTGGATAGTCCGACATGGGGACTATCGTTTTGGATAGTCCGGCATTGGGACTATCGTTTTGGATAGTCCTGCATGAGGACTATCGTTTTGGATAGTCCGGCATGGGGACTATCGTTTTGGATAGTCCGACATGGGGACTATCGTATTGGATAGTCCGGCATAGGGACTATCGTTTTGGATAGTCCGACATGGGGACTATCGTTTTGGATAGTCCGGCATTGGGACTATCGTTTTGGATAGTCCGGCATGTTGACTATCGTTTTGGATAGTCCAGCATGGGGACTATCGTTTTGGATAGTCCGGCATGGGGACTATCGTTTTGAATAGTCAGGCATGGGGACTATCGTTTAGGATAGTCTAACATGGGGACTATCGTTTTTGATAGTCCGGCATGGGGACTATCGTTTTGGATAGTCCGACATGAAGACTATCGTTTTGGATAGTAAGGCATTGGGACTATCGTTTTGGATAGTCCGGCATAAGGACTATCGTTTTGGATAGTCCGGCATGGGGACTATCGTTTTGGATAGTCCGGCATGGGGACTATCGTTTTCGATAGTCCGGCATAAGGACTATCTTTTTGGATAGTCCGGCATGGGGACTATCGTTTTCGATAGTCCGGCATAAGGACTATCTTTTTGGATAGTCCGGCATGGGGACTATCGTTTTAGATAGTCCGGCATTGGGACTACCGTTTTGGATAGTCCGGCTTGGGGACTATCGTTTTGGATAGTCTGGCATTGGGACTATCTCTTTGGATAGTCCGACAGAAGGACTATAGTTTTGGATAGTCCGGCATGGGGACTATCGTTTTGGATAGTCCGGCATGGGGACTATCGTTTTGGATAATCCGGCATGGGGGCTATCGTTTTGGATAGTCCGGCGTAAGGACTATCGTTTTGGATAGTCCAGCATTGGGACTATCTTTTTGGATAGTCCGGCATGGGGACTATCGTTTTGGATAGTCCGGCACAAGGACTATCGTTTTAGATAGTCCTGCATGGGGACTATCGTTTTGGATAGTCAGGCATGGGGACTATCGTTTTGGATAGTCCGGCATGGAACTATCGTTTTGGATAGTCCGGCATGGGGACTAACATTTTGGATAGTCCGACATGGGGACTATCGTTTTGGATAGTCCGGCATTGGGACTATCGTTTTGGATAGTCCTGCATGAAGACTATCGTTTTGGATAGTCCGGCATGGGGACTATCGTTTTCGATAGTCCGGCATGGGGACTATCGTATTGGATAGTCCGGCATAGGGACTATCGTTTTGGATAGTCCGACATGGGGACTATCGTTTTGGGTAGTCCGGCATTGGGACTATCGTTTTGGATAGTCCGTCATGTTGACTATCGTTTTGGATAGTCCGGCATGGGGACTAACGTTTTGGATAGTCCGGCATGGGGACTATCGTTTTGGATAGTCAGGCATGGGGACTATCGTTTAGGATAGTCTAACATGGGGACTATCGTTTTTGATAGTCCGGCATGGGGACTATTGTTTTGGATAGTCCGACATGGGGACTATCGTTTTGGATAGTCCGGCATTGGGACTATCGTTTTGGATAGTCCTGCTTGGGGACTACTCTTTTGGATAGTCCGGCATGGGGACTATCGTTTTGGATAGTCCGGCATGGGGACTATTGTTTGGGATAGTCCATCATGGGGACTATCGTTTTAGATAGTCTGGCATGGGGACTATCGTTTTGGATAGTCCGGCATGAGGACTATCGTTTTGGATAGTCCGACATGGGGACTATCGTTTTGGATAGTCCGGCATAGGGACCATCGTTTTGGATAGTCCGACATGGGGACTATCGTTTTGGATTGTCCGGCATGGGGACTATCGTTTTGGATAGTCCAGCATGGGGACTATCGTTTTGGATAGTCCGGCGGGGGGACTATCGTTTTGGATAGTCCGACATGGGGACTATCGTTTTGGATAGTCCGACATGGGGACTATCGTTTTGGATAGTCCGGCATTGGGACTATCGTTTTGGATAGACCGGCATGGGGACTATCGTTTTGGATAGTCTGGCATGGGGACTATCGTTTTGGATAGTCCGGCATGGGGACTATCGTTTTGGATAGTCCGGCGTAAGGACTATCGTTTTGGATAGTCCAGCATTGGGACAATCTTTTTGGATAGTCCGGCATGGGGACTATCGTTTTGGATAGTCCGGCACAAGGACTATCGTTTTGGATAGTCCTGCATGGGGGTAATAGTTTTAGATAGTCAGGCATGGGGACTATCGTTTTGGATAGTCCGGCATGGAACTATCGTTTTGGATAGTCCGGCATGGGGACTATCATTTTGGATAGTCCGACATGGGGACTATCGTTTTGGATAGTCCGGCATTGGGACTATCGTTTTGGATAGTCCTGCATGAGGACTATCGTTTTGGATAGTCCGGCATGGGGACTATCGTTTTGGATAGTCCGACATGGGGACTATCGTATTGGATAGTCCGGCATAGGGACTATCGTTTTGGATAGTCCGACATGGGGACTATCGTTTTGGATAGTCCGGCATTGGGACTATCGTTTTGGATAGTCCGGCATGTTGACTATCGTTTTGGATAGTCCAGCATGGGGACTATCGTTTTGGATAGTCCGGCATGGGGACTATCGTTTTGAATAGTCAGGCATGGGGACTATCGTTTAGGATAGTCTAACATGGGGACTATCGTTTTTGATAGTCCGGCATGGGGACTATCGTTTTGGATAGTCCGACATGAAGACTATCGTTTTGGATAGTAAGGCATTGGGACTATCGTTTTGGATAGTCCGGCATAAGGACTATCGTTTTGGATAGTCCGGCATGGGGACTATCGTTTTGGATAGTCCGGCATGGGGACTATCGTTTTCGATAGTCCGGCATAAGGACTATCTTTTTGGATAGTCCGGCATGGGGACTATCGTTTTCGATAGTCCGGCATAAGGACTATCTTTTTGGATAGTCCGGCATGGGGACTATCGTTTTAGATAGTCCGGCATTGGGACTACCGTTTTGGATAGTCCGGCTTGGGGACTATCGTTTTGGATAGTCTGGCATTGGGACTATCTCTTTGGATAGTCCGACAGAAGGACTATAGTTTTGGATAGTCCGGCATGGGGACTATCGTTTTGGATAGTCCGGCATGGGGACTATCGTTTTGGATAATCCGGCATGGGGGCTATCGTTTTGGATAGTCCGGCATGGGGACTATCGTTTTGGATAGTCCGGCATGGGGACTATCGTTTTGGATAGTCCGACAAGGGGACTATCGTTTTGGATAGTACGACATGGGGACTATAGTTTTGGATAGTACGACATGGGGACACTTTATCACTGTTCAATGGTAACATATATGGTTGAATGTCCTTGAGAACGAGCCCCTTACCCATTTAACCTTAATGCTCACTTTACCACTGTTCCATGGCAACATATATGGTTGAATGTCCTTGAGAACGAGCCCCTTAACCATTTAACCTTAATGCTCACTTTACCACTGTTCCATGGCAACATATATGGTTGAATGTCCTTGAGAACGATCCCCTTAACCTATTAACCTTAATGCTCACTTTACTGCTGTTCCATGGCAACATATATGGTTGAATATCCTTGAAAACGAGCCCCTTAACCACTTAACCTTAATGCTCACTTTACCACTGTTCCATGGCAACATAATTGGTTGAATGTCCTTGAGAACGAGCCCCTTAACCATTTAACCTTAATGCTCACCTTACCACTGTTCAATGGCAACATATATGGTTGAATGTCCTTGAGAACGAGCCCCTTAACCACGTAACCTTAATGCTCACTTTACCACTGTTCCATGGCAACATAATTGGTTGAATGTCCTTGAGAACGAGCCCCTTAACCACTTAACCTTAATGCTCACTTTACCACTGTTCCATGGCAAAATATATGGTTGAATGTCTTTGAGAACGAGCCCCTTAACCACTTAACCCTAATGCTCACTTTATCACTGTTCCATGGTAACATATATGGTTGAATGTCCTTGAGAACGAGCCCCTTAACCATTTAACCTTAATGCTCTCTTTACCACTGTTCCATGGCAACATATATGGTTCAATGTCCTTGAGAACGAGCCCCTTAACCATTTAACCTTAATGCTCACTTTACCACTGTTCCATGGCAACATATATGGTTGAATGTCCTTGAGAACGAGCCCCCGAACCAATTAACCTTAATGCTCACTTTACTACTGTTCCATGGCAACATATATGGTTGAATATCCTTGAAATCGAGCCCCTTAACCACTTAACCTTAATGCTCACTTTACCACTGTTCCATGGCAACATAATTGGTTGAATGTTTTTGAGGACGAGCCCCTAACCATTTAACCTTAATGCTCACCTTACCACTGTTCAATGGCAACATATATGGTTGAATGTCCTTGAGAACGAGCCCCTTAACCACTTAACCTTAATGCTCACTTTACTATTGTTCCATGGCAACATGGTTGAATGTCCTTGAGAACATGCTCCTTAACAACTTATCCTTAACGCTCACTTTACCACTGTTCCATGGCAACATATATGATTGAATGTCCTTGAGAACGAGCCCCTTAACCATTTAATCTTAATGCTCACTTAACTACTGTTCCATGGCAACATATATGGTTGAATGTCCTTGAAAACGAGCCCCTTAACGACTTAACCTTAATGCTCACTTTATCACTGTTCCAAGGCAACATATGTGGTTGAATGTCCTAGAGAACGAGCTCCTTAACCACTTATCCTTAATGGTCACTTTACCACTGTTCCATGGCAACATAAATGGTTGAATGTCCTTGAGAATGAACCCCTTAACCACTTAACTTTAATGCTCACTTTACCACTGTTCCATGGCAACATATATGGTTGAATGTCCTTGAGAATGAACCCCTTAACCACTTAACCTTAATGCTCACTTTACCACTGTTCCATGGCAACATATATGGTTGAATGTCCTTGAGAACGAGCCCCTTAACCACTTAACGTTAATGCTCATTTTACCACTGTTCCATGGCAAAATATATGGTTGAATGTCCTTGAGAACGAGCTCCTTAACCACTTATCCTTAATGCTCACTTTACCACTGTTCAATGGCAACATATATGGTTGAATGTCTTTGAGAACGAGCCCCTTAACCACTTAACACTAATGCTCACTTGATCACTGTTCCATGGAAACATATATGGTTGAATGTCCTTGAGAACGAGCCCCTTAACCATTTAACCTTAATGCTCACTTACCACTGTTCCATGGCAACATATATGGTTGAATGTCCTTGAGAACGAGCCCCCGAACCAATTAACCTTAATGCTCACTTTACTACTGTTCCATGGCAACATATATGGTTGAATATCCTTGAAATCGAGCCCCTTAACCACTTAACCTTAATGCTCAATTTACCACTGTTCCATAGCAACATATATGGTTGAATGTCCTTGAGAACGAGCCAATTAACCAATTAACCTTAATGCTCACTTTACCACTGTTCCATGGCAACATAATTGGTTGAATGTCCTTGAGAACGAGCCCCTTAACCATTTAACCTTAATGCTCACCTTACCACTGTTCAATGGCAACATATATGGTTGACTGTCCTTGAGAACGAGCCCCTTAACCACTTAACCTTAATGCTCACTTTACCAGTGTTAAATGGCAACATATATGGTTGAATGTCCTTGAGAATGAACCCCTTAACCACTTAACCTTAATGCTCAATTTACCTATATACTTTACATATATGGTTGAATGTCCTTGAGAACGAGCCCCTTAACCATTTAACCTTAATGCTCACTTTACCACTGTTCCATGGCAACATATATGGTTGAATGTCCTTGAGAACGAGCCCCTTAACCATTTAACCTTAATGCTCACTTTACCACTGTTCCATAGCAACATATATGGTTGAATGTCCTTGAGAACGAGCCCCTTAACCACTTAACCTTAATGCTCACTTTACCACTGTTCCATGGCAACATATATGGTTGAATGTCCTTGAGAACGAGCCCCTTAACCATTTAACCTTAATGCTCACTTTACCACTGTTCCATAGCAACATATATGGTTGAATGTCCTTGAGAACGAGCCAATTAACCAATTAACCTTAATGCTCACTTTACCACTGTTCAATGGCAACATATATGGTTGAATGTCCTTGAGAACGAGCCCCTTAACCACTTAACCTTAATGCTCACTTTACCACTGTTCCATGGCAACATATATGGTTGAATGTCCTTGAGAATGAACCCCTTAACCACTTAACCTTAATGCTCACTTTACCACTGTTCCATGGCATCATATATGGTTGAATGTCCTTGAGAACGAGCCCCTTAACCATTTAACCTTAATGCTCACTTTACCACTGTTCCATGGCAACATATATGGTTGAATGTCCTTGAGAACGAGCCCCTTAACCACTTAACTTTAATGCTCACTTTACCACTGTTCCATGGCAACATATATGGTTGAATGTCCTTGAGAACGAGCCCCTTAACCATTTAACCTTAATGCTCACTTTACCA
The DNA here is from genome assembly GCA_030545055.2 of Neoaliturus tenellus. Taxonomy (NCBI): domain Eukaryota; kingdom Metazoa; phylum Arthropoda; class Insecta; order Hemiptera; family Cicadellidae; genus Neoaliturus; species Neoaliturus tenellus. The sequence continues at coordinate 63,423 of JAQYXR010000269.1, read as the reverse complement.
CTGTTCCATGGCAACATATATGGTTGAATGTCCTTGAGAACCAGCCCCTTAACCACTTAGCCTTAATGCTCACTTTACTACTGTTCCATGGCAACATATATGGTTGAATGTCCTTGAGAACGAGCCCCTTAAAAATTTAAACTTAATGCTCACTTTACCACTGTTCCATGGCAACATATATAGTTGAATGTCCTTGAGAACGAGCCCCTTAACCATTTAACCTTAATGCTCACTTTACCTTTGTTCCATGGCAACATATATGGTTGAATGTCCTTGAGAACGAGCTCCTTAACAACTTATCCTTAATGCTCACTTTACCACTGTTCCATGGCAACATATATGGTTGAGGGTCATTGAGAACGAGCCCCTTAACCACTTAACCTTAATCCTCACTTAACTACTGTTCCATGGCAACATATATGGTTGAATGTCCTTGAAAACGAGCCCCTTAACGACTTAACCTTAATGCTCACTTTACCACTGTTCCATGGCAACATATATGGTTGAATGTCCTTGAGAACGAGCCCCTTAACCACTTAACCTTAATGCTCACTTTACCACTGTTCCATGGCAACATATATGGTTGAATGTCCTTGAGAACGAGCTCCTTAACCACTTATCCTTAATGGTCACTTTACCACTGTTCCATGGCAACATATATGGTTGAATGTCCTTGAGAACGATCCCCTTAACCACTTAACCTTAATGCTCACTTTACCACTGTTCAATGGCAACATATATGGTTGAATGTCTTTGAGAACGAGCCCCTTAACCACTTAACCCTAATTCTCACTTTATCACTGTTCCATGGCAACATATATGGTTGAATGTCCTTGAAAACGAGCCCCTTAACCACTTAACCTTAATGCTCACTTTACCACTGTTCCATGGCAACATATATGGTTGAATGTCCTTGAGAACGAGCCCCTTAACCACTTAAACTTTATGCTCACTTTACCACTGTTCCATGGCAACATATATGGTTGAATGTCCTTGAGAACGAGCCCCTTAACCATTTAACCTTAATGCTCACTTTACTACTGTTCCATGGCAACATATATGGTTGAATATCCTTGAAAACGAGCCCCTTAACCACTTAACCTTAATACTCACCTTACCACTGTTCCATGGCAACATAATTGGTTGAATGTCCTTGAGAACGAGCCCCTTAACCATTTAACCTTAATGCTCACCTTACCACTGTTCAATGGCAACATAATTGGTTGAATGCCCTTGAGAACGAGCCCCTTAACCTGTAACGACCTAAAATGGAGGGGGGGTGCAAAACCTCTGTTAGCCTAGCCTACTAGTAATAAACCAAGTGCCTAGGCCTAGCGGTCAGAATCTAGGTTAAGCCTATGTTCTACTTGAGTTGGGTCTGAGCCTTGGTTGATTTTATTAGTAGGGTAGAGGTGGTAATTGGTATAGGCAGTTAGGTTACTGCTGGGTAAACATCCTCCTTCATTTTAGACTAACCTGTGAGTCATCGCCGGCATCGAGTCCAAACCTATTGAGAACACCAATTCACTTAAACTCACATTACCTAACACTATCTGAAGTCACGCCCGGTTATGTACGAAAACTGTTTATTGTCAGCGGTGAAGTGTCAAGGCGAAAACTATACTTTTTAAGTATCGGGATAGCCGGCATAACGTGTTGACAAACAGTAACATAACCTCGCACCATAGGTGAAGGCTCGACTGCCGCTATGACGTCGCAGCTTTAGCAAAACCCCTTCGATCAGCTGTGGACTGCCGATCAGCTGTTACCCCTCCAACGCCCCTCCAAAGAGGGGAGGGTTCGGGGATGGAGCGGAAAGTAGGATATTCATTCTGTCCTGCGGTTTTCTAGGGTTCAGAACGTTATAGTTATTCCCGGTCCTTAGTGTGTGCTACGGATTACTACAGCTCTCTGTGTAAGTAGCCAACACGGTTATTTAGGGAACAAGTTAGTTCTGAGTGATTTTATTTCCATTTTTATATTTTAGCAATCCGAGTTGATTGCGGTTTAGTTTTAGTTTTACGTTTTATTTGCACTCCGGCGGCTTTGTCGTGTGGGGTGCCGGAAATATATTTGGTGCTAGGAAATTATAATTATTACCGTAGCTAGAGTAAAATTTATTATCTGTATTAGATTAGTTTTGAAACCTCCAGAGGGGGGTTGGCTGATTTTTTCCTTTTTTTTATTGTTGGTCAAACCGTTGTCAAACCCGCCACGAGGCCGTCACCTGCAAGTCCGTGCAGGCACGCAGCGACCTGTCGGTACCGGAGCGTGGACCGGGTGTGTGGGTGTTGGTCGGTGTGGGGAACGGGTTGGCTCTAAACCCACCCAGCCAACATTAAGTTAAATTTAAATTTCAAAATTATTAATTGGCATTCATATCAGGTGTGAGCGATGATGAGGGTACAGTAACGCTATCTGATACTACCGGTACTGAGCCCACACCTGTGAAACCCTTTGGATTTTATAAGTTTTATTAAAAATCTGTACCATTCAAAATTTATTGATTTGGTGAACCCTGGAGTGAACCCAGCTAGCGACTTGGGTGAATCCGTGAGGTGAGAGTCTGCGGCGACTGCTCTCCGAAAGGAAAATTTCATTTTAATAAATTATTTTCTTTATCGAGAAAGTCGTCACAGTAAATGGCGCCCGAACAAATTGGACAGTGTTAATTAAATTTAGAATTATAATTAACGATCAAATTTTAATATTTGGTTGTGGGACTGAAACCTACTATCAAACGAGTTTGTTGTTTGAAACAGCCGTATTGTTGGTACTAGTAGGTGAATATTGCATCTAATTTTGGTCTGGCCATTAGAAAACACACCAAGTAATTTTAGTGCGTGTGTTGTATTTTTTGGTCCAAGGTGTAGAATTTTGTTACGGAGGTTAATATTTAGTGCGAATAAGTCTCTGAGCCATGACCGGCACACCAACAACCTTGGCAGCGGAGGATCAACTATCCGTTGACCAAACTACGGTGACCACATGTGCTGGTGTGTTCACCGTGACGTCTAGGCCGTTAGACCTCTTCCAAGGTCAGACTAGGACGACCTCATCTTTGACCAACCCGCCTACCACGGTGGGTGAACGCTTGAGGTCCCCATACGATGAACCAAGGGTGGGCTGGATCCACGAGTTGCGAAGAGAGGATCTAGTCAAGGAGATGGAACGGTTCGGATTGGACACCAACGGCAGGGTAGAGGACTTGCGGAAAAGATTTTGCCAGTTCTGGCGTGACCCACAGAGCCCATGGCCCTACCTCACCCAAGCGCAGTCCACATTCGGGACCCAACCCCCAACTTGGGTAACGACTGAGAACCGGGGAGTGACAAACGTTCCTCAGGTGAGCTAAAGTGGGGGTGACTCAAATCCTGCAACACTTACCTTGAGTGACCGGGAGGTGCGGACAGCGACGGTGGAGGATGAGTTGACCAGCATTCGGGAGATGCTTGGTTTGGCGCCGGGGGCCGATGCGGGGACAGTTCGTCGAACTCTGGCGGAGGTGCTCAAGACCTCACGCAAGCCAGCCGAGCGGACAGTGGGTGAAAACCAACTGACTCCGTGGGACCCTGTGGGTACGCGAGTGACCTTCAGCGAAGGCTTTGCGAGGACATTCCCAGTGGCTGGGCGGACCGAACCTCCTATAGTCCACCCATCGAACACCCTAGCGGGCGATTGGGGACCCGACATAGGAGGTGTTAGGACGAACCTGGGACAGCAACGTCCGGTGGCCTCAGGGTCCGTAACCCAGCTGCCCTACAGTAGGAAAGACAACCTTCTCATACCCGAGAGGGTGACTACTGAATTTAGGCCTCAGTCTGCCCCAGAGGGGGGGTGGCAACACCCCGTGCCTCTTAGCCAGTGCCACCCAGCAGACGACCGGACCTGGCCAATCGGGCAGGGTCAATCCACAGGCCCAGCGAACCCCATCCCCAGCGAAGGGGTGGCGCAGAGAGGTGGATACCTTAACCCAAGGCTTGATGAGTTCTTGGGTGCATCATCAACCTTCTGTGACCGCAGGCCTGAGTACGGCCTAACTAGTGGGGGCAGGAACGGCTTCGCTTCGATCTGCACCGCAGTTCGGAAGTGGAACCTACGGTTCGATGGGAGAAAAGATCCCGTCTCTTTCATAGAGCGACTAGAGGAGCTGATTGAAACCTACTCCTTGTCATCAGAGGATGTCTTGAGAGCCATTCCGGAACTGTTACAAGGGGAGGCCCTCCTCTGGTATCGCAATATGAAAGGTTCCTGGGTCGGGTTCGAGGACTTCAGGGTTGACTTTGAAACCCAGTTCTTCCCACCCGGATACCTGCGCTATCTGGAAGACGAGATTCGGAAGCGGACACAGGGTGAAAAGGAACCTTTCCGCAACTACCTAACCGCTATCACAACCCTGATGAGGCGTAGCGGTGATTATTCGCAGCAAAGGAAGTTGAATCTCGTTTACACAAACATGCGGCCAGAGTACAAACTCATGGTACGGCGCAGTAGTTTCGCCACAATTCCTGAGTTGACTCGCCTAGCAGAGGATTATGAGGCCTACCTCCGTGATCTAAGTACGTTCCATCCTCCTCCCCCACCCAACTTGGCATTAGTACCGGAGACCGCCTACGACCACAAGCGTAAACAGGACCGGCTTCTGAACCATGCCGCGGTAGAACCCGTTAAGGAGCCTCACAGCGGGGTGACCGGCTCAGGTGATCAACCAGTCGCTGTGGTAGCTCGCGTTCAAGGTGGAAACCGGAACGGCGGGAAGGCTAAGGCTCAAACGGGTGGTAGACAATTAGCCACGGGTGGCCAGGTTGAACCCAGTGGTCAGCCGCGTACCAGCCAGCAAGACAACGCTGCGGTAAGCGGGAATTGGACTTGCTTCAACTGCGATCGCCGCGGTCATGGTTTTCGACAATGCCCTGAACCCAAAAGAAGAAGGTGCTATTACTGCAAACGGGAGGGAGTCACCAGTTCCCGGTGCGGGTGTCGGGCGGGAAACGCCAGCTGGACTCAGAGCCAGGGAGGTCGGCTGAGTCCGGGAGCGTCCGAAGAAACTCGACAGCAGGCAAAGGGTTCAAATGGCTCGAGTGAGAACTTCACCGGTGCCGTGTCTGGGGAACCTGAGGGTGATGAAAGACCCTTTGTGGAGGTGGAGGTGCTTGGCAAAACCTTCCAAGCCCTAGTAGACACAGGAGCCAGCGTGAACTTGATTGGATCTCGTGTGGTGGAGCTCTTGTCGGCTCAGGGTGTTAAACCTTGTCAGGTGGAGGCAACCATGAAGATGGCCGATGGATCCACCAAAGAGGCTGGGTTTATGTATGAGCTTTCAGGTACAGTGGGTGGTACAACCTACTCATGGGACGCTTATTACATACCTTGCCTAGCAAATGACCTGATCCTCGGTATGCGTTGTCTCCGGGAGTTGGGCTTGGTCCAAGTGGGCGAAAGGGTGATTATGCCCCTAGGGCAGGTTGGTCGAACCAAGCCTTTCGCTGGGGCAGTCGCAACCCTTTCAGCTGAGGAGAGCCGCCAACTACAGGAATCTTTGGACTTTGAATTCCCGGAGGAGGTGTTGGACCGGTTGGCCGCGTCGGAAACCCCTCTGAACCGGCGGCAGAGGAGGAACCGGAAGTGGAGGATCCGTCTTACGGACGGGACCCGCATCCGTATCCGTCCGGAGCTCCTGAGAGAGAACCTCGGGATGTAGAGAGGGCAGTTTTCCTTTTGAAGTTGTTTTTTTTGTTCCTTTTCTTAAACTTTTGTTTCTGCTTGTGGTTGGGTAATAAACCGCTTGCTCCCATCCGTGTTTTATTTTTGGCCCGAGGTGCTGGTCTTTTTTTTTTATTGTTTTTTTTTGTCACCCGAAGTGAGGAGGGGGTGTAACGACCTAAAATGGAGGGGGGGGTGCAAAACCTCTGTTAGCCTAGCCTACTAGTAATAAACCAAGTGCCTAGGCCTAGCGGTCAGAATCTAGGTTAAGCCTATGTTCTACTTGAGTTGGGTCTGAGCCTTGGTTGATTTTATTAGTAGGGTAGAGGTGGTAATTGGTATAGGCAGTTAGGTTACTGCTGGGTAAACATCCTCCTTCATTTTAGACTAACCTGTGAGTCATCGCCGGCATCGAGTCCAAACCTATTGAGAACACCAATTCACTTAAACTCACATTACCTAACACTATCTGAAGTCACGCCCGGTTATGTACGAAAACTGTTTATTGTCAGCGGTGAAGTGTCAAGGCGAAAACTATACTTTTTAAGTATCGGGATAGCCGGCATAACGTGTTGACAAACAGTAACATAACCTCGCACCATAGGTGAAGGCTCGACTGCCGCTATGACGTCGCAGCTTTAGCAAAACCCCTTCGATCAGCTGTGGACTGCCGATCAGCTGTTACCCCTCCAACGCCCCTCCAAAGAGGGGAGGGTTCGGGGATGGAGCGGAAAGTAGGATATTCATTCTGTCCTGCGGTTTTCTAGGGTTCAGAACGTTATAGTTATTCCCGGTCCTTAGTGTGTGCTACGGATTACTACAGCTCTCTGTGTAAGTAGCCAACACGGTTATTTAGGGAACAAGTTAGTTCTGAGTGATTTTATTTCCATTTTTATATTTTAGCAATCCGAGTTGATTGCGGTTTAGTTTTAGTTTTACGTTTTATTTGCACTCCGGCGGCTTTGTCGTGTGGGGTGCCGGAAATATATTTGGTGCTAGGAAATTATAATTATTACCGTAGCTAGAGTAAAATTTATTATCTGTATTAGATTAGTTTTGAAACCTCCAGAGGGGGGTTGGCTGATTTTTTCCTTTTTTTTATTGTTGGTCAAACCGTTGTCAAACCCGCCACGAGGCCGTCACCTGCAAGTCCGTGCAGGCACGCAGCGACCTGTCGGTACCGGAGCGTGGACCGGGTGTGTGGGTGTTTGTCGGTGTGGGGAACGGGTTGGCTCTAAACCCACCCAGCCAACATTAAGTTAAATTTAAATTTCAAAATTATTAATTGGCATTCATATCAGGTGTGAGCGATGATGAGGGTACAGTAACGCTATTTGATACTACCGGTACTGAGCCCACACCTGTGAAACCCTTTGGATTTTATAAGTTTTATTAAAAATCTGTACCATTCAAAATTTATTGATTTGGTGAACCCTGGAGTGAACCCAGCTAGCGACTTGGGTGAATCCGTGAGGTGAGAGTCTGCGGCGACTGCTCTCCGAAAGGAAAATTTCATTTTAATAAATTATTTTCTTTATCGAGAAAGTCGTCACAAACCACTTAAACAATGCTCACTTTACCACTGTTCCATGGCAACATATATGGTTGAATGTCCTTGAGAACGAGCCCCTCAACCACATAACCTTATTGCTCACTTTAACACTTTTCCATGGCAACATATATGGTTGAATGTCCTTGAGAACGAGCCCTTCAATTACATAACCTTATTGCTCACTTTACCACTGTTCCATGGCAACATATATGGTTGAATATCCTTGAAAACGAGCCCCTTAACCACTTAACCTTAATACTCACCTTACCACTGTTCCATGGCAACATAATTGGTTGAATGTCCTTGAGAACGAGCCCCTTAACCATTTAACCTTAATGCTCACCTTACCACTGTTCAATGGCAACATAATTGGTTGAATGCCCTTGAGAACGAGCCCCTTAACCACTTAAACAATGCTCACTTTACCACTGTTCCATGGCAACATATATGGTTGAATGTCCTTGAGAACGAGCCCCTTAACCACTTAACCTTAATGCTCACTTTACCACTGTTCCATGGCAACATATATGGTTGAATGTCCTTGAGAACCAGCCCCTTAACCACTTAACCTTAATGCTCACTTTACTACTGTTCCATGGCAACATGGTTGAATGTCCTTGAGAACGAGCTCCTTAACAACTTATCCTTAACGCTCACTTTACCACTGTTCCATGGCAACATATATGATTGAATGTCCTTAAGAACGAGCCCCTTAACCATTTAATCTTAATGCTCACTTAACTACTGTTCCATGGCAACATATATGGTTGAATGTCCTTGAAAACGAGCCCCTTAATGACTTAACCTTAATGCTCACTTTATCACTGTTCCAAGGCAACATAAATGGTTGAATGTCCTTGAGAATGAACCCCTTAACCACTTAACCTTAATGCTCACTTTACCAGTGTTCCATGGCAACATATATGGTTGAATGTCCTTGAGAATGAACCCCTTAACCACTTAACTTTAATGCTCACTTTACCACTGTTCCATGGCAACATATATGGTTGAATGTCCTTGAGAACGAGCCCCTTAACCATTTAACCTTAATGCTCACTTTACCACTGTTCCATGGCAACATATATGGTTGAATGTCCTTGAGAACGAGCCCCTTAACCATTTAACCTTAATGCTCACTTTACCACTGTTCCATAGCAACATATATGGTTGAATGTCCTTGAGAACGAGCCAATTAACCAATTAACCTTAATGCTCACTTTACTACTGTTCCATGGCAACATATATGGTTGAATATCCTTGAAAACGAGCCCCTTAACCACTTAACCTTAATGCTCACTTTACCACTGTTCCATGGCAACATAATTGGTTGAATGTTTTTGAGGACGAGCCCCTAACCATTTAACCTTAATGCTCACCTTACCACTGTTCAATGGCAACATATATGGTTGAATGTCCTTGAGAACGAGCCCCTTAACCACTTAACCTTAATGCTCACTTTACTATTGTTCCATGGCAACATGGTTGAATGTCCTTGAGAACATGCTCCTTAACAACTTATCCTTAACGCTCACTTTACCACTGTTCCATGGCAACATATATGATTGAATGTCCTTGAGAACGAGCCCCTTAACCATTTAATCTTAATGCTCACTTAACTACTGTTCCATGGCAACATATATGGTTGAATGTCCTTGAAAACGAGCCCCTTAACGACTTAACCTTAATGCTCACTTTATCACTGTTCCAAGGCAACATATGTGGTTGAATGTCCTTGAGAACGAGCTCCATAACCACTTATCCTTAATGGTCACTTTACCACTGTTCCATGGCAACATAAATGGTTGAATGTCCTTGAGAATGAACCCCTTAACCACTTAACCTTAATGCTCACTTTACCGCTGTTCCATGGCAACATATATGGTTGAATGTCCTTGAGAATGAACCCCTTAACCACTTAACCTTAATGCTCACTTTACCACTGTTCCATGGCAACATATATGGTTGAAAGTCCTTGAGAACGAGCCCCTTAACCACTTAACGTTAATGCTCATTTTACCACTGTTCCATGGCAAAATATATGGTTGAATGTCCTTGAGAACGAGCTCCTTAACCACTTATCCTTAATGCTCACTTTACCACTGTTCAATGGCAACATATATGGTTGAATGTCTTTGAGAACGAGCCCCTTAACCACTTAACACTAATGCTCACTTGATCACTGTTCCATGGAAACATATATGGTTGAATGTCCTTGAGAACGAGCCCCTTAACCATTTAACCTTAATGCTCACTTTACCACTGTTCCATGGCAACATATATGGTTGAATGTCCTTGAGAACGAGCCCCTTAACCATTTAACCTTAATGCTCAATTTACCACTGTTCCATAGCAACATATATGGTTGAATGTCCTTGAGAACGAGCCAATTAACCAATTAACCTTAATGCTCACTTTACCACTGTTCCATGGCAACATAATTGGTTGAATGTCCTTGAGAACGAGCCCCTTAACCATTTAACCTTAATGCTCACCTTACCACTGTTCAATGGCAACATATATGGTTGACTGTCCTTGAGAACGAGCCCCTTAACCACTTAACCTTAATGCTCACTTTACCACTGTTAAATGGCAACATATATGGTTGAATGTCCTTGAGAATGAACCCCTTAACCACTTAACCTTAATGCTCACTTTACCTATATACTTTACATATATGGTTGAATGTCCTTGAGAACGAGCCCCTTAACCATTTAACCTTAATGCTCACTTTACCACTGTTCCATGGCAACATATATGGTTGAATGTCCTTGAGAACGAGCCCCTTAACCATTTAACCTTAATGCTCACTTTACCACTGTTCCATAGCAACATATATGGTTGAATGTCCTTGAGAACGAGCCCCTTAACCACTTAACCTTAATGCTCACTTTACCACTGTTCCATGGCAACATATATGGTTGAATGTCCTTGAGAACGAGCCCCTTAACCATTTAACCTTAATGCTCACTTTACCACTGTTCCATAGCAACATATATGGTTGAATGTCCTTGAGAACGATTCAATTAACCAATTAACCTTAATGCTCACTTTACCACTGTTCAATGGCAACATATATGGTTGAATGTCCTTGAGAACGAGCCCCTTAACCACTTAACCTTAATGCTCACTTTACCACTGTTCCATGGCAACATATATGGTTGAATGTCCTTGAGAATGAACCCCTTAACCACTTAACCTTAATGCCCACTTTACCACTGTTCCATGGCATCATATATGGTTGAATGTCCTTGAGAACGAGCCCCTTAACCATTTAACCTTAATGCTCACTTTACCACTGTTCCATGGCAACATATATGGTTGAATGTCCTTGAGAACGAGCCCCTTAACCACTTAACTTTAATGCTCACTTTACCACTGTTCCATGGCAACATATATGGTTGAATGTCCTTGAGAACGAGCCCCTTAACCATTTAACCTTAATGCTCACTTTACCACTGTTCCATGGCAACATATATGGTTGAATGTCCTTGAGAACCAGCCCCTTAACCACTTAGCTTTAATGCTCACTTTACTACTGTTCCATGGCAACATATATGGTTGAATGTCCTTGAGAACGAGCCCCTTAAAAATTTAAACTTAATGCTCACTTTACCACTGTTCCATGGCAACATATATGGTTGAATGTCCTTGAGAACGAGCCCCTTAACCATTTAACCTTAATGCTCACTTTACCTTTGTTCCATGGCAACATATATGGTTGAATGTCCTTGAGAACGAGCTCCTTAACAACTTATCCTTAATGCTCACTTTACCACTGTTCCATGGCAACATATATGGTTGAGTGTCATTGAGAACGAGCCCCTTAACCACTTAACCTTAATGCTCACTTAACTACTGTTCCATGGCAACATATATTGTTGAATGTCCTTGAAAACGAGCCCCTTAACGACTTAACCTTAATGCTCACTTTACCACTGTTCCATGGCAACATATATGGTTGAATGTCCTTGAGAACGAGCCCCTTAACCACTTAACCTTAATGCTCACTTTACCACTGTTCCATGGCAACATATATGGTTGAATGTCCTTGAGAACGAGCTCCTTAACCACTTATCCTTAATGGTCACTTTACCACTGTTCCATGGCAACATATATGGTTGAATGTCATTGAGAACGATCCCCTTAACCACTTAACCTTAATGCTCACTTTACCACTGTTCAATGGCAACATATATGGTTGAATGTCTTTGAGAACGAGCCCCTTAACCACTTAACCCTAATGCTCACTTTATCACTGTTCCATGGCAACATATATGGTTGAATGTCCTTGAAAACGAGCCCCTTAACCACTTAACCTTAATGCTCACTTTACCACTGTTCCATGGCAACATATATGGTTGAATGTCCTTGAGAACGAGCCCCTTAACCACTTAAACTTTATGCTCACTTTACCACTGTTCCATGTCAACATATATGGTTGAATGTCCTTGAGAACGAGCCCCTTAACCATTTAACCTTAATGCTCACTTTACTACTGTTCCATGGCAACATATATGGTTGAATATCCTTGAAAACGAGCCCCTTAACCACTTAACCTTAATACTCACCTTACCACTGTTCCATGGCAACATATATGGTTGAATGCCCTTGAGAACGAGCCCCTTAACCACTTAAACAATGCTCACTTTACCACTGTTCCATGGCAACATATATGGTTGAATGTCCTTGAGAACGAGCCCCTCAACCACATAACCTTATTGCTCACTTTACCACTTTTCCATGGCAACATATATGGTTGAATGTCCTTGAGAACGAGCCCTTCAATTACATAACCTTATTGCTCACTTTACCACTGTTCAATGGCAACATATATGGTTGAATGTCCTTGAGAACGAGCCCCTTAACCACTTAACCTTAATGCTCACTTTACCACTGTTCCATGGCAACATATATGGTTGAATGTCCTTGAGAACCAGCCCCTTAACCACTTAACCTTAATGCTCACTTTACTACTCTTCCATGGCAACATGGTTGAATGTCCTTGAGAACGAGCTCCTTAACAACTTATCCTTAACGCTCACTTTACCACTGTTCCATGGCAACATATATGATTGAATGTCCTTAAGAACGAGCCCCTTAACCATTTAATCTTAATGCTCACTTAACTACTGTTCCATGGCAACATATATGGTTGAATGTCCTTGAAAACGAGCCCCTTAATGACTTAACCTTAATGCTCACTTTATCACTGTTCCAAGGCAACATAAATGGTTGAATGTCCTTGAGAATGAACCCCTTAACCACTTAACCTTAATGCTCACTTTACCAGTGTTCCATGGCAACATATATGGTTGAATGTCCTTGAGAATGAACCGCTTAACCACTTAACCTTAATGCTCACTTTACCACTGTTCCATGGCAACATATATGGTTGAATGTCCTTGAGAACGAGCCCCTTAACCATTTAACCTTAATGCTCACTTTAAAACTGTTCCATGGCAACATATATGGTTGAATGTCCTTGAGAACGAGCCCCTTAACCATTTAACCTTAATGCTCACTTTACCACTGTTCCATAGCAACATATATGGTTGAATGTCCTTGAGAACGAGCCAATTAACCAATTAACCTTAATGCTCACTTTACTACTGTTCCATGGCAACATATATGAATGAATATCCTTGAAAACGAGCCCCTTAACCACTTAACCTTAATGCTCACTTTACCACTGTTCCATTGCAACATAATTGGTTGAATGTCCTTGAGAACGAGCCCCTAACCATTTAACCTTAATGCTCACCTTACCACTGTTCCATGGCAACATATATGGTTGAATGTCCTTGAGAACGAGCCCCTTAACCACTTAACCTTAATGCTCACTTTACCACTGTTCCATGGCAACATATATGGTTGAATGTCCTTGAGAACGAGCTCCTTAACCACTTATCCTTAATGGTCACTTTACCACTGTTCCATGGCAACGTATATGGTTGAATGTCCTTGAGAACGATCCCCTTAACCACTTAACCTTAATGCTCACTTAACTACTGTTCCATGGCAACATATATGGTTGAATGTCCTTGAAAACGAGCCCCTTAACGACTTAACCTTAATGCTCACTTTACCACTGTTCCATGGCAACATATATGGTTGAATGTCCTTGAGAACGAGCCCCTTAACCACTTAACCTTAATGCTCACTTTACCACTGTTCCATGGCAACATATATGGTTGAATGTCCTTGAGAACGAGCTCCTTAACCACTTATCCTTAATGGTCACTTTACCACTGTTCCATGGCAACATATATGGTTGAATGTCCTTGAGAACGATCCCCTTAACCACTTAACCTTAATGCTCACTTTACCACTGTTCAATGGCAACATATATGGTTGAATGTCTTTGAGAACGAGCCCCTTAACCACTTAACCCTAATGCTCACTTTATCACTGTTCCATGGCAACATATATTGTTGAATGTCCTTGAAAACGAGCCCCTTAACCACTTAACCTTAATGCTCACTTTACCACTGTTCCATGGCAACATATATGGTTGAATGTCCTTGAGAACGAGCCCCTTAACCACTTAAACTTTATGCTCACTTTACCACTGTTCCATGGCAACATATATGGTTGAATGTCCTTGAGAACGAGCCCCTTAACCATTTAACCTTAATGCTCACTTTACTACTGTTCCATGGCAACATATATGGTTGAATGTCCTTGAGAACGAGCCCCTTAACCATTTAACCTTAATGCTCAATTTACCACTGTTCCATAGCAACATATATGGTTGAATGTCCTTGAGAACGAGCCAATTAACCAATTAACCTTAATGCTCACTTTACCACTGTTCCATGGCAACATAATTGGTTGAATGTCCTTGAGAACGAGCCCCTTAACCATTTAACCTTAATGCTCACCTTACCACTGTTCAATGGCAACATATATGGTTGACTGTCCTTGAGAACGAGCCCCTTAACCACTTAACCTTAATGCTCACTTTACCACTGTTAAATGGCAACATATATGGTTGAATGTCCTTGAGAATGAACCCCTTAACCACTTAACCTTAATGCTCACTTTACCTATATACTTTACATATATGGTTGAATGTCCTTGAGAACGAGCCCCTTAACCATTTAACCTTAATGCTCACTTTACCACTGTTCCATGGCAACATATATGGTTGAATGTCCTTGAGAACCAGCCCCTTAACCATTTAACCTTAATGCTCACTTTACCACTGTTCCATAGCAACATATATGGTTGAATGTCCTTGAGAACGAGCCCCTTAACCACTTAACCTTAATGCTCACTTTACCACTGTTCCATGGCAACATATATGGTTGAATGTCCTTGAGAACGAGCCCCTTAACCATTTAACCTTAATGCTCACTTTACCACTGTTCCATAGCAACATATATGGTTGAATGTCCTTGAGAACGAGCCAATTAACCAATTAACCTTAATGCTCACTTTACCACTGTTCAATGGCAACATATATGGTTGAATGTCCTTGAGAACGAGCCCCTTAACCACTTAACCTTAATGCTCACTTTACCACTGTTCCATGGCAACATATATGGTTGAATGTCCTTGAGAATGAACCCCTTAACCACTTAACCTTAATGCTCACTTTACCACTGTTCCATGGCATCATATATGGTTGAATGTCCTTGAGAACGAGCCCCTTAACCATTTAACCTTAATGCTCACTTTACCACTGTTCCATGGCAACATATATGGTTGAATGTCCTTGAGAACGAGCCCCTTAACCACTTAACTTTAATGCTCACTTTACCACTGTTCCATGGCAACATATATGGTTGAATGTCCTTGAGAACGAGCCCCTTAACCATTTAACCTTAATGCTCACTTTACTACTGTTCCATGGCAACATATATGGTTGAATGTCCTTGAGAACCAGCCCCTTAACCACTTAGCTTTAATGCTCACTTTACTACTGTTCCATGGCAACATATATGGTTGAATGTCCTTGAGAACGAGCCCCTTAAAAATTTAAACTTAATGCTCACTTTACCACTGTTCCATGGCAACATATATGGTTGAATGTCCTTGAGAACGAGCCCCTTAACCATTTAACCTTAATGCTCACTTTACCTTTGTTCCATGGCAACATATATGGTTGAATGTCCTTGAGAACGAGCTCCTTAACAACTTATCCTTAATGCTCACTTTACCACTGTTCCATGGCAACATATATGGTTGAGTGTCATTGAGAACGAGCCCCTTAACCTCTTAACCTTAATGCTCACTTAACTACTGTTCCATGGCAACATATATGGTTGAATGTCCTTGAAAACGAGCCCCTTAACGACTTAACCTTAATGCTCACTTTACCACTGTTCCATGGAAACATTAATGGTTGAATGTCCTTGAGAACGAGCCCCTTAACCACTTAACCTTAATGCTCACTTTACCACTGTTCCATGGCAACATATATGGTTGAATGTCCTTGAGAACGAGCTCCTTAACCACTTATCCTTAATGGTCACTTTACCACTGTTCCATGGCAACATATATGGTTGAATGTCCTTGAGAACGATCCCCTTAACCACTTAACCTTAATGCTCACTTTACCACTGTTCAATGGCAACATATATGGTTGAATGTCTTTGAGAACGAGCCCCTTAACCACTTAACCTTAATGCTCACTTTACCACTGTTCCATGGCAACATATATGGTTGAATGTCCTTGAGAACGAGCTCCTTAACCACTTATCCTTAATGGTCACTTTACCACTGTTCCATGGCAACATATATGGTTGAATGTCCTTGAGAACGATCCCCTTAACCACTTAACCTTAATGCTCACTTTACCACTGTTCAATGGCAACATATATGGTTGAATGTCTTTGAGAACGAGCCCCTTAACCACTTAACCCTAATGCTCACTTTATCACTGTTCCATGGCAACATATATGGTTGAATGTCCTTGAGAACGAGCCCCTTAACCATTTAACCTTAATGCTCAATTTACCACTGTTCCATAGCAACATATATGGTTGAATGTCCTTGAGAACGAGCCAATTAACCAATTAACCTTAATGCTCACTTTACCACTGTTCCATGGCAACATAATTGGTTGAATGTCCTTGAGAACGAGCCCCTTAACCATTTAACCTTAATGCTCACCTTACCACTGTTCAATGGCAACATATATGGTTGACTGTCCTTGAGAACGAGCCCCTTAACCACTTAACCTTAATGCTCACTTTACCACTGTTAAATGGCAACATATATGGTTGAATGTCCTTGAGAATGAACCCCTTAACCACTTAACCTTAATGCTCACTTTACCTATATACTTTACATATATGGTTGAATGTCCTTGAGAACGAGCCCCTTAACCATTTAACCTTAATGCTCACTTTACCACTGTTCCATGGCAACATATATGGTTGAATGTCCTTGAGACCGAGCCCCTTAACCATTTAACCTTAATGCTCACTTTACCACTGTTCCATAGCAACATATATGGTTGAATGTCCTTGAGAACGAGCCCCTTAACCACTTAACCTTAATGCTCACTTTACCACTGTTCCATGGCAACATATATGGTTGAATGTCCTTGAGAACGAGCCCCTTAACCATTTAACCTTAATGCTCACTTTACCACTGTTCCATAGCAACATATATGGTTGAATGTCCTTGAGAACGAGCCAATTAACCAATTAACCTTAATGCTCACTTTACCACTGTTCAATGGCAACATATATGGTTGAATGTCCTTGAGAACGAGCCCCTTAACCACTTAACCTTAATGCTCACTTTACCACTGTTCCATGGCAACATATATGGTTGAATGTCCTTGAGAATGAACCCCTTAACCACTTAACCTTAATGCTCACTTTACCACTGTTCCATGGCATCATATATGGTTGAATGTCCTTGAGAACGAGCCCCTTAACCATTTAACCTTAATGCTCACTTTACCACTGTTCCATGGCAACATATATGGTTGAATGTCCTTGAGAACGAGCCCCTTAACCACTTAACTTTAATGCTCACTTTACCACTGTTCCATGGCAACATATATGGTTGAATGTCCTTGAGAACGAGCCCCTTAACCATTTAACCTTAATGCTCACTTTACCACTGTTCCATGGCAACATATATGGTTGAATGTCCTTGAGAACCAGCCCCTTAACCACTTAGCTTTAATGCTCACTTTACTACTGTTCCATGGCAACATACATGGTTGAATGTCCTTGAGAACGAGCCCCTTAAAAATTTAAACTTAATGCTCACTTTACCACTGTTCCATGGCAACATATATGGTTGAATGTCCTTGAGAACGAGCCCCTTAACCATTTAACCTTAATGCTCACTTTACCTTTGTTCCATGGCAACATATATGGTTGAATGTCCTTGAGAACGAGCTCCTTAACAACTTATCCTTAATGCTCACTTTACCACTGTTCCATGGCAACATATATGGTTGAGTGTCATTGAGAACGAGCCCCTTAACCACTTAACCTTAATGCTCACTTAACTACTGTTCCATGGCAACATATATGGTTGAATGTCCTTGAAAACGAGCCCCTTAACGACTTAACCTTAATGCTCACTTTACCACTGTTCCATGGCAACATATATGGTTGAATGTCCTTGAGAACGAGCCCCTTAACCACTTAACCTTAATGCTCACTTTACCACTGTTCCATGGCAACATATATGGTTGAATGTCCTTGAGAACGAGCTCCTTAACCACTTATCCTTAATGGTCACTTTACCACTGTTCCATGGCAACATATATGGTTGAATGTCCTTGAGAACGATCCCCTTAACCACTTAACCTTAATGCTCACTTTACCACTGTTCAATGGCAACATATATGGTTGAATGTCTTTGAGAACGAGCCCCTTAACCACTTAACCCTAATGCTCACTTTATCACTGTTCCATGGCAACATATATGGTTGAATGTCCTTGAAAACGAGCCCCTTAACCACTTAACCTTAATGCTCACTTTACCACTGTTCCATGGCAACATATATGGTTGAATGTCCTTGAGAACGAGCCCCTTAACCACTTAAACTTTATGCTCACTTTACCACTGTTCCATGGCAACATATATGGTTGAATGTCCTTGAGAACGAGCCCCTTAACCATTTAACCTTAATGCTCACTTTACTACTGTTCCATGGCAACATATATGGTTGAATATCCTTGAAAACGAGCCCCTTAACCACTTAACCTTAATACTCACCTTACCACTGTTTCATGGCAACATATATGGTTGAAAGCCCTTGAGAACGAGCCCCTTAACCACTTAAACAATGCTCTTTTTACCACTGTTCCATGGCAACATATATGGTTGAATGTCCTTGAGAACGAGCCCCTCAACCACATAACCTTATTGCTCACTTTACCACTTTTCCATGGCAACATATATGGTTGAATGTCCTTGAGAACGAGCCCTTCAATTACATAACCTTATTGCTCACTTTACCACTGTTCAATGGCAACACATATGGTTGAATGTCCTTGAGAACGAGCCCCTTAACCACTTAACCTTAATGCTCACTTTACCACTGTTCCATGGCAACATATATGGTTGAATGTCCTTGAGAACCAGCCCCTTAACCACTTAACCTTAATGCTCACTTTACTACTGTTCCATGGCAACATGGTTGAATGTCCTTGAGAACGAGCTCCTTAACAACTTATCCTTAACGCTCACTTTACCACTGTTCCATGGCAACATATATGATTGAATGTCCTTAAGAACGAGCCCCTTAACCATTTAATCTTAATGCTCACTTAACTACTGTTCCATGGCAACATATATGGTTGAATGTCCTTGAAAACGAGCCCCTTAATGACTTAACCTTAATGCTCACTTTATCACTGTTCCAAGGCAACATAAATGGTTGAATGTCCTTGAGAATGAACCCCTTAACCACTTAACCTTAATGCTCACTTTACCAGTGTTCCATGGCAACATATATGGTTGAATGTCCTTGAGAATGAACCGCTTAACCACTTAACCTTAATGCTCACTTTACCACTGTTCCATGGCAACATATATGGTTGAATGTCCTTGAGAACGAGCCCCTTAACCATTTAACCTTAATGCTCACTTTAAAACTGTTCCATGGCAACATATATGGTTGAATGTCCTTGAGAACGAGCCCCTTAACCATTTAACCTTAATGCTCACTTTACCACTGTTCCATAGCAACATATATGGTTGAATGTCCTTGAGAACGAGCCAATTAACCAATTAACCTTAATGCTCACTTTACTACTGTTCCATGGCAACATATATGAATGAATATCCTTGAAAACGAGCCCCTTAACCACTTAACCTTAATGCTCACTTTACCACTGTTCCATTGCAACATAATTGGTTGAATGTCCTTGAGAACGAGCCCCTAACCATTTAACCTTAATGCTCACCTTACCACTGTTCCATGGCAACATATATGGTTGAATGTCCTTGAGAACGAGCCCCTTAACCACTTAACCTTAATGCTCACTTTACCACTGTTCCATGGCAACATATATGGTTGAATGTCCTTGAGAACGAGCTCCTTAACCACTTATCCTTAATGGTCACTTTACCACTGTTCCATGGCAACGTATATGGTTGAATGTCCTTGAGAACGATCCCCTTAACCACTTAACCTTAATGCTCACTTAACTACTGTTCCATGGCAACATATATGGTTGAATGTCCTTGAAAACGAGCCCCTTAACGACTTAACCTTAATGCTCACTTTACCACTGTTCCATGGCAACATATATGGTTGAATGTCCTTGAGAACGAGCCCCTTAACCACTTAACCTTAATGCTCACTTTACCACTGTTCCATGGCAACATATATGGTTGAATGTCCTTGAGAACGAGCTCCTTAACCACTTATCCTTAATGGTCACTTTACCACTGTTCCATGGCAACATATATGGTTGAATGTCCTTGAGAACGATCCCCTTAACCACTTAACCTTAATGCTCACTTTACCACTGTTCAATGGCAACATATATGGTTGAATGTCTTTGAGAACGAGCCCCTTAACCACTTAACCCTAATGCTCACTTTATCACTGTTCCATGGCAACATATATTGTTGAATGTCCTTGAAAACGAGCCCCTTAACCACTTAACCTTAATGCTCACTTTACCACTGTTCCATGGCAACATATATGGTTGAATGTCCTTGAGAACGAGCCCCTTAACCACTTAAACTTTATGCTCACTTTACCACTGTTCCATGGCAACATATATGGTTGAATGTCCTTGAGAACGAGCCCCTTAACCATTTAACCTTAATGCTCACTTTACTACTGTTCCATGGCAACATATATGGTTGAATGTCCTTGAGAACGAGCCCCTTAACCATTTAACCTTAATGCTCAATTTACCACTGTTCCATAGCAACATATATGGTTGAATGTCCTTGAGAACGAGCCAATTAACCAATTAACCTTAATGCTCACTTTACCACTGTTCCATGGCAACATAATTGGTTGAATGTCCTTGAGAACGAGCCCCTTAACCATTTAACCTTAATGCTCACCTTACCACTGTTCAATGGCAACATATATGGTTGACTGTCCTTGAGAACGAGCCCCTTAACCACTTAACCTTAATGCTCACTTTACCACTGTTAAATGGCAACATATATGGTTGAATGTCCTTGAGAATGAACCCCTTAACCACTTAACCTTAATGCTCACTTTACCTATATACTTTACATATATGGTTGAATGTCCTTGAGAACGAGCCCCTTAACCATTTAACCTTAATGCTCACTTTACCACTGTTCCATGGCAACATATATGGTTGAATGTCCTTGAGAACGAGCCCCTTAACCATTTAACCTTAATGCTCACTTTACCACTGTTCCATAGCAACATATATGGTTGAATGTCCTTGAGAACGAGCCCCTTAACCACTTAACCTTAATGCTCACTTTACCACTGTTCCATGGCAACATATATGGTTGAATGTCCTTGAGAACGAGCCCCTTAACCATTTAACCTTAATGCTCACTTTACCACTGTTCCATAGCAACATATATGGTTGAATGTCCTTGAGAACGAGCCAATTAACCAATTAACCTTAATGCTCACTTTACCACTGTTCAATGGCAACATATATGGTTGAATGTCCTTGAGAACGAGCCCCTTAACCACTTAACCTTAATGCTCACTTTACCACTGTTCCATGGCAACATATATGGTTGAATGTCCTTGAGAATGAACCCCTTAACCACTTAACCTTAATGCTCACTTTACCACTGTTCCATGGCATCATATATGGTTGAATGTCCTTGAGAACGAGCCCCTTAACCATTTAACCTTAATGCTCACTTTACCACTGTTCCATGGCAACATATATGGTTGAATGTCCTTGAGAACGAGCCCCTTAACCACTTAACTTTAATGCTCACTTTACCACTGTTCCATGGCAACATATATGGTTGAATGTCCTTGAGAACGAGCCCCTTAACCATTTAACCTTAATGCTCACTTTACTACTGTTCCATGGCAACATATATGGTTGAATGTCCTTGAGAACCAGCCCCTTAACCACTTAGCTTTAATGCTCACTTTACTACTGTTCCATGGCAACATATATGGTTGAATGTCCTTGAGAACGAGCCCCTTAAAAATTTAAACTTAATGCTCACTTTACCACTGTTCCATGGCAACATATATGGTTGAATGTCCTTGAGAACGAGCCCCTTAACCATTTAACCTTAATGCTCACTTTACCTTTGTTCCATGGCAACATATATGGTTGAATGTCCTTGAGAACGAGCTCCTTAACAACTTATCCTTAATGCTCACTTTACCACTGTTCCATGGCAACATATATGGTTGAGTGTCATTGAGAACGAGCCCCTTAACCTCTTAACCTTAATGCTCACTTAACTACTGTTCCATGGCAACATATATGGTTGAATGTCCTTGAAAACGAGCCCCTTAACGACTTAACCTTAATGCTCACTTTACCACTGTTCCATGGAAACATTAATGGTTGAATGTCCTTGAGAACGAGCCCCTTAACCACTTAACCTTAATGCTCACTTTACCACTGTTCCATGGCAACATATATGGTTGAATGTCCTTGAGAACGAGCTCCTTAACCACTTATCCTTAATGGTCACTTTACCACTGTTCCATGGCAACATATATGGTTGAATGTCCTTGAGAACGATCCCCTTAACCACTTAACCTTAATGCTCACTTTACCACTGTTCAATGGCAACATATATGGTTGAATGTCTTTGAGAACGAGCCCCTTAACCACTTAACCTTAATGCTCACTTTACCACTGTTCCATGGCAACATATATGGTTGAATGTCCTTGAGAACGAGCTCCTTAACCACTTATCCTTAATGGTCACTTTACCACTGTTCCATGGCAACATATATGGTTGAATGTCCTTGAGAACGATCCCCTTAACCACTTAACCTTAATGCTCACTTTACCACTGTTCAATGGCAACATATATGGTTGAATGTCTTTGAGAACGAGCCCCTTAACCACTTAACCCTAATGCTCACTTTATCACTGTTCCATGGCAACATATATGGTTGAATGTCCTTGAGAACGAGCCCCTTAACCATTTAACCTTAATGCTCAATTTACCACTGTTCCATAGCAACATATATGGTTGAATGTCCTTGAGAACGAGCCAATTAACCAATTAACCTTAATGCTCACTTTACCACTGTTCCATGGCAACATAATTGGTTGAATGTCCTTGAGAACGAGCCCCTTAACCATTTAACCTTAATGCTCACCTTACCACTGTTCAATGGCAACATATATGGTTGACTGTCCTTGAGAACGAGCCCCTTAACCACTTAACCTTAATGCTCACTTTACCACTGTTAAATGGCAACATATATGGTTGAATGTCCTTGAGAATGAACCCCTTAACCACTTAACCTTAATGCTCACTTTACCTATATACTTTACATATATGGTTGAATGTCCTTGAGAACGAGCCCCTTAACCATTTAACCTTAATGCTCACTTTACCACTGTTCCATGGCAACATATATGGTTGAATGTCCTTGAGACCGAGCCCCTTAACCATTTAACCTTAATGCTCACTTTACCACTGTTCCATAGCAACATATATGGTTGAATGTCCTTGAGAACGAGCCCCTTAACCACTTAACCTTAATGCTCACTTTACCACTGTTCCATGGCAACATATATGGTTGAATGTCCTTGAGAACGAGCCCCTTAACCATTTAACCTTAATGCTCACTTTACCACTGTTCCATAGCAACATATATGGTTGAATGTCCTTGAGAACGAGCCAATTAACCAATTAACCTTAATGCTCACTTTACCACTGTTCAATGGCAACATATATGGTTGAATGTCCTTGAGAACGAGCCCCTTAACCACTTAACCTTAATGCTCACTTTACCACTGTTCCATGGCAACATATATGGTTGAATGTCCTTGAGAATGAACCCCTTAACCACTTAACCTTAATGCTCACTTTACCACTGTTCCATGGCATCATATATGGTTGAATGTCCTTGAGAACGAGCCCCTTAACCATTTAACCTTAATGCTCACTTTACCACTGTTCCATGGCAACATATATGGTTGAATGTCCTTGAGAACGAGCCCCTTAACCACTTAACTTTAATGCTCACTTTACCACTGTTCCATGGCAACATATATGGTTGAATGTCCTTGAGAACGAGCCCCTTAACCATTTAACCTTAATGCTCACTTTACCACTGTTCCATGGCAACATATATGGTTGAATGTCCTTGAGAACCAGCCCCTTAACCACTTAGCTTTAATGCTCACTTTACTACTGTTCCATGGCAACATACATGGTTGAATGTCCTTGAGAACGAGCCCCTTAAAAATTTAAACTTAATGCTCACTTTACCACTGTTCCATGGCAACATATATGGTTGAATGTCCTTGAGAACGAGCCCCTTAACCATTTAACCTTAATGCTCACTTTACCTTTGTTCCATGGCAACATATATGGTTGAATGTCCTTGAGAACGAGCTCCTTAACAACTTATCCTTAATGCTCACTTTACCACTGTTCCATGGCAACATATATGGTTGAGTGTCATTGAGAACGAGCCCCTTAACCACTTAACCTTAATGCTCACTTAACTACTGTTCCATGGCAACATATATGGTTGAATGTCCTTGAAAACGAGCCCCTTAACGACTTAACCTTAATGCTCACTTTACCACTGTTCCATGGCAACATATATGGTTGAATGTCCTTGAGAACGAGCCCCTTAACCACTTAACCTTAATGCTCACTTTACCACTGTTCCATGGCAACATATATGGTTGAATGTCCTTGAGAACGAGCTCCTTAACCACTTATCCTTAATGGTCACTTTACCACTGTTCCATGGCAACATATATGGTTGAATGTCCTTGAGAACGATCCCCTTAACCACTTAACCTTAATGCTCACTTTACCACTGTTCAATGGCAACATATATGGTTGAATGTCTTTGAGAACGAGCCCCTTAACCACTTAACCCTAATGCTCACTTTATCACTGTTCCATGGCAACATATATGGTTGAATGTCCTTGAAAACGAGCCCCTTAACCACTTAACCTTAATGCTCACTTTACCACTGTTCCATGGCAACATATATGGTTGAATGTCCTTGAGAACGAGCCCCTTAACCACTTAAACTTTATGCTCACTTTACCACTGTTCCATGGCAACATATATGGTTGAATGTCCTTGAGAACGAGCCCCTTAACCATTTAACCTTAATGCTCACTTTACTACTGTTCCATGGCAACATATATGGTTGAATATCCTTGAAAACGAGCCCCTTAACCACTTAACCTTAATACTCACCTTACCACTGTTTCATGGCAACATATATGGTTGAAAGCCCTTGAGAACGAGCCCCTTAACCACTTAAACAATGCTCTTTTTACCACTGTTCCATGGCAACATATATGGTTGAATGTCCTTGAGAACGAGCCCCTCAACCACATAACCTTATTGCTCACTTTACCACTTTTCCATGGCAACATATATGGTTGAATGTCCTTGAGAACGAGCCCTTCAATTACATAACCTTATTGCTCACTTTACCACTGTTCAATGGCAACACATATGGTTGAATGTCCTTGAGAACGAGCCCCTTAACCACTTAACCTTAATGCTCACTTTACCACTGTTCCATGGCAACATATATGGTTGAATGTCCTTGAGAACCAGCCCCTTAACCACTTAACCTTAATGCTCACTTTACTACTGTTCCATGGCAACATGGTTGAATGTCCTTGAGAACGAGCTCCTTAACAACTTATCCTTAACGCTCACTTTACCACTGTTCCATGGCAACATATATGATTGAATGTCCTTAAGAACGAGCCCCTTAACCATTTAATCTTAATGCTCACTTAACTACTGTTCCATGGCAACATATATGGTTGAATGTCCTTGAAAACGAGCCCCTTAACCATTTAACCTTAATGCTCACTTTACTTTTGTTCCATGGCAACATATATGGTTGAATGTCCTTGAGAACGAGCTCCTTAACAACTTATCCTTAATGCTCACTTTACCACTGTTCCATGGCAACATATATGGTTGAGTGTCATTGAGAACGAGCCCCTTAACCACTTAACCTTAATGCTCACTTAACTACTGTTCCATGGCAACATATATGGTTGAATGTCCTTAAAAAAGGGGCCCCTTAACGACTTAACCTTAATGCTCACTTTACCACTGTTCCATGGAAACATTAATGGTTGAATGTCCTTGAGAACGAGCCCCTTAACCACTTAACCTTAATGCTCACTTTACCACTGTTCCATGGCAACATATATGGTTGAATGTCCTTGAGAACGAGCTCCTTAACCACTTATCCTTAATGGTCACTTTACCACTGTTCCATGGCAACATATATGGTTGAATGTCCTTGAGAACGATCCCCTTAACCACTTAACCTTAATGCTCACTTTACCACTGTTCAATGGCAACATATATGGTTGAATGTCTTTGAGAACGAGCCCCTTAACCACTTAACCTTAATGCTCACTTTACCACTGTTCCATGGCAACATATATGGTTGAATGTCCTTGAGAACGAGCTCCTTAACCACTTATCCTTAATGGTCACTTTACCACTGTTCCATGGCAACATATATGGTTGAATGTCCTTGAGAACGATCCCCTTAACCACTTAACCTTAATGCTCACTTTACCACTGTTCAATGGCAACATATATGGTTGAATGTCTTTGAGAACGAGCCCCTTAACCACTTAACCCTAATGCTCACTTTATCACTGTTCCATGGCAACATATATGGTTGAATGTCCTTGAGAACGAGCCCCTTAACCATTTAACCTTAATGCTCAATTTACCACTGTTCCATAGCAACATATATGGTTGAATGTCCTTGAGAACGAGCCAATTAACCAATTAACCTTAATGCTCACTTTACCACTGTTCCATGGCAACATAATTGGTTGAATGTCCTTGAGAACGAGCCCCTTAACCATTTAACCTTAATGCTCACCTTACCACTGTTCAATGGCAACATATATGGTTGACTGTCCTTGAGAACGAGCCCCTTAACCACTTAACCTTAATGCTCACTTTACCACTGTTAAATGGCAACATATATGGTTGAATGTCCTTGAGAATGAACCCCTTAACCACTTAACCTTAATGCTCACTTTACCTATATACTTTACATATATGGTTGAATGTCCTTGAGAACGAGCCCCTTAACCATTTAACCTTAATGCTCACTTTACCACTGTTCCATGGCAACATATATGGTTGAATGTCCTTGAGACCGAGCCCCTTAACCATTTAACCTTAATGCTCACTTTACCACTGTTCCATAGCAACATATATGGTTGAATGTCCTTGAGAACGAGCCCCTTAACCACTTAACCTTAATGCTCACTTTACCACTGTTCCATGGCAACATATATGGTTGAATGTCCTTGAGAACGAGCCCCTTAACCATTTAACCTTAATGCTCACTTTACCACTGTTCCATAGCAACATATATGGTTGAATGTCCTTGAGAACGAGCCAATTAACCAATTAACCTTAATGCTCACTTTACCACTGTTCAATGGCAACATATATGGTTGAATGTCCTTGAGAACGAGCCCCTTAACCACTTAACCTTAATGCTCACTTTACCACTGTTCCATGGCAACATATATGGTTGAATGTCCTTGAGAATGAACCCCTTAACCACTTAACCTTAATGCTCACTTTACCACTGTTCCATGGCATCATATATGGTTGAATGTCCTTGAGAACGAGCCCCTTAACCATTTAACCTTAATGCTCACTTTACCACTGTTCCATGGCAACATATATGGTTGAATGTCCTTGAGAACGAGCCCCTTAACCACTTAACTTTAATGCTCACTTTACCACTGTTCCATGGCAACATATATGGTTGAATGTCCTTGAGAACGAGCCCCTTAACCATTTAACCTTAATGCTCACTTTACCACTGTTCCATGGCAACATATATGGTTGAATGTCCTTGAGAACCAGCCCCTTAACCACTTAGCTTTAATGCTCACTTTACTACTGTTCCATGGCAACATACATGGTTGAATGTCCTTGAGAACGAGCCCCTTAAAAATTTAAACTTAATGCTCACTTTACCACTGTTCCATGGCAACATATATGGTTGAATGTCCTTGAGAACGAGCCCCTTAACCATTTAACCTTAATGCTCACTTTACCTTTGTTCCATGGCAACATATATGGTTGAATGTCCTTGAGAACGAGCTCCTTAACAACTTATCCTTAATGCTCACTTTACCACTGTTCCATGGCAACATATATGGTTGAGTGTCATTGAGAACGAGCCCCTTAACCACTTAACCTTAATGCTCACTTAACTACTGTTCCATGGCAACATATATGGTTGAATGTCCTTGAAAACGAGCCCCTTAACGACTTAACCTTAATGCTCACTTTACCACTGTTCCATGGCAACATATATGGTTGAATGTCCTTGAGAACGAGCCCCTTAACCACTTAACCTTAATGCTCACTTTACCACTGTTCCATGGCAACATATATGGTTGAATGTCCTTGAGAACGAGCTCCTTAACCACTTATCCTTAATGGTCACTTTACCACTGTTCCATGGCAACATATATGGTTGAATGTCCTTGAGAACGATCCCCTTAACCACTTAACCTTAATGCTCACTTTACCACTGTTCAATGGCAACATATATGGTTGAATGTCTTTGAGAACGAGCCCCTTAACCACTTAACCCTAATGCTCACTTTATCACTGTTCCATGGCAACATATATGGTTGAATGTCCTTGAAAACGAGCCCCTTAACCACTTAACCTTAATGCTCACTTTACCACTGTTCCATGGCAACATATATGGTTGAATGTCCTTGAGAACGAGCCCCTTAACCACTTAAACTTTATGCTCACTTTACCACTGTTCCATGGCAACATATATGGTTGAATGTCCTTGAGAACGAGCCCCTTAACCATTTAACCTTAATGCTCACTTTACTACTGTTCCATGGCAACATATATGGTTGAATATCCTTGAAAACGAGCCCCTTAACCACTTAACCTTAATACTCACCTTACCACTGTTTCATGGCAACATATATGGTTGAAAGCCCTTGAGAACGAGCCCCTTAACCACTTAAACAATGCTCTTTTTACCACTGTTCCATGGCAACATATATGGTTGAATGTCCTTGAGAACGAGCCCCTCAACCACATAACCTTATTGCTCACTTTACCACTTTTCCATGGCAACATATATGGTTGAATGTCCTTGAGAACGAGCCCTTCAATTACATAACCTTATTGCTCACTTTACCACTGTTCAATGGCAACATATATGGTTGAATGTCCTTGAGAACGAGCCCCTTAACCACTTAACCTTAATGCTCACTTTACCACTGTTCCATGGCAACATATATGGTTGAATGTCCTTGAGAACCAGCCCCTTAACCACTTAACCTTAATGCTCACTTTACTACTGTTCCATGGCAACATGGTTGAATGTCCTTGAGAACGAGCTCCTTAACAACTTATCCTTAACGCTCACTTTACCACTGTTCCATGGCAACATATATGATTGAATGTCCTTAAGAACGAGCCCCTTAACCATTTAATCTTAATGCTCACTTAACTACTGTTCCATGGCAACATATATGGTTGAATGTCCTTGAAAACGAGCCCCTTAATGACTTAACCTTAATGCTCACTTTATCACTGTTCCAAGGCAACATAAATGGTTGAATGTCCTTGAGAATGAACCCCTTAACCACTTAACCTTAATGCTCACTTTACCAGTGTTTCATGGCAACATATATGGTTGAATGTCCTTGAGAATGAACCGCTTAACCACTTAACCTTAATGCTCACTTTACCACTGTTCCATGGCAACATATATGGTTGAATGTCCTTGAGAACGAGCCCCTTAACCATTTAACCTTAATGCTCACTTTACCACTGTTCCATGGCAACATATATGGTTGAATGTCCTTGAGAACGAGCCCCTTAACCATTTAACCTTAATGCTCACTTTACCACTGTTCCATAGCAACATATATGGTTGAATGTCCTTGAAAACGAGCCAATTAACCAATTAACCTTAATGCTCACTTTACTACTGTTCCATGGCAACATATATGGTTGAATATCCTTGAAAACGAGCCCCTTAACCACTTAACCTTAATGCTCACTTTACCACTGTTCCATGGCAACATAATTGGTTGAATGTCCTTGAGAACGAGCCCCTAACCATTAAACCTTAATGCTCACCTTACCACTGTTCCATGGCAACATATATGGTTGAATGTCCTTGAGAACGAGCCCCTTAACCACTTAACCTTAATGCTCACTTTACCACTGTTCCATGGCAACATATATGGTTGAATGTCCTTGAGAACGAGCTCCTTAACCACTTATCCTTAATGGTCACTTTACCACTGTTCCATGGCAACATATATGGTTGAATGTCCTTGAGAACGATCCCCTTAACCACTTAACCTTAATGCTCACTTAACTACTGTTCCATGGCAACATATATGGTTGAATGTCCTTGAAAACGAGCCTCTTAACGACTTAACCTTAATGCTCACTTTACCACTGTTCCATGGCAACATATATGGTTGAATGTCCTTGAGAACGAGCCCCTTAACCACTTAACCTTAATGCTCACTTTACCACTGTTCCATGGCAACATATATGGTTGAATGTCCTTGAGAACGAGCTCCTTAACCACTTATCCTTAATGGTCACTTTACCACTGTTCCATGGCAACATATATGGTTGAATGTCCTTGAGAACGATCCCCTTAACCACTTAACCTTAATGCTCACTTTACTACTGTTCAATGGCAACATATATGGTTGAATGTCTTTGAGAACGAGCCCCTTAACCACTTAACCCTAATGCTCACTTTATCACTGTTCCATGGCAACATATATGGTTGAATGTCCTTGAAAACGAGCCCCTTAACCACTTAACCTTAATGCTCACTTTACCACTGTTCCATGGCAACATATTTGGTTGAATGTCCTTGAGAACGAGCCCCTTAACCACTTAAACTTTATGCTCACTTTACCACTGTTCCATGGCAACATATATGGTTGAATGTCCTTGAGAACGAGCCCCTTAACCATTTAACCTTAATGCTCACTTTACTACTGTTCCATGGCAACATATATGGTTGAATATCCTTGAAAACGAGCCCCTTAACCACTTAACCTTAATACTCACCTTACCACTGTTCCATGGCAACATATATGGTTGAATGCCCTTGAGAACGAGCCCCTTAACCACTTAAACAATGCTCACTTTACCACTGTTCCATGGCAACATATATGGTTGAATGTCCTTGAGAACGAGCCCCTCAACCACATAACCTTATTGCTCACTTTACCACTTTTCCATGGCAACATATATGGTTGAATGTCCTTGAGAACGAGCCCTTCAATTACATAACCTTATTGCTCACTTTACCACTGTTCAATGGCAACATATATGGTTGAATGTCCTTAAGAACGAGCCCCTTAACCACTTAACCTTAATGCTCACTTTACCACTGTTCCATGGCAACATATATGGTTGAATGTCCTTGAGAACCAGCCCCTTAACCACTTAACCTTAATGCTCACTTTACTACTGTTCCATGGCAACATATATGGTTGAATGTCCTTGAGAACGAGCCCCTTTACCACTTAAACTTTATGCTCACTTTACCACTGTTCCATGGCAACATATATGGTTGAATGTCCTTGAGAACGAGCCCCTTAACCATTTAACCTTAATGCTCACTTTACTACTGTTCCATGGCAACATATATGGTTGAATATCCTTGAAAACGAGCCCCTTAACCACTTAACCTTAATACTCACCTTACCACTGTTCCATGGCAACATATATGGTTGAATGCCCTTGAGAACGAGCCCCTTAACCACTTAAACAATGCTCTCTTACCACTGTTCCATGGCAACATATATGGTTGAATGTCCTTGAGAACGAGGCCCTCAACCACATAACCTTATTGCTCACTTTACCACTTTTCCATGGCAACATATATGGTTGAATGTCCTTGAGAACGAGCCCTTCAATTACATAACCTTATTGCTCACTTTACCACTGTTCAATGGCAACATATATGGTTGAATGTCCTTGAGAACGAGCCCCTTAACCACTTAACCTTAATGCTCACTTTACCACTGTTCCATGGCAACATATATGGTTGAATGTCCTTGAGAACCAGCCCCTTAACCACTTAACCTTAATGCTCACTTTACTACTGTTCCATGGCAACATGGTTGAATGTCCTTGAGAACGAGCTCCTTAACAACTTATCCTTAACGCTCACTTTACCACTGTTCCATGGCAACATATATGATTGAATGTCCTTAAGAACGAGCCCCTTAACCATTTAATCTTAATGCTCACTTAACTACTGTTCCATGGCAACATATATGGTTGAATGTCCTTGAAAACGAGCCCCTTAATGACTTAACCTTAATGCTCACTTTATCACTGTTCCAAGGCAACATAAATGGTTGAATGTCCTTGAGAATGAACCCCTTAACCACTTAACCTTAATGCTCACTTTACCAGTGTTCCATGGCAACATATATGGTTGAATGTCCTTGAGAATGAACCCCTTAACCACTTAACCTTAATGCTCACTTTACCACTGTTCCATGGCAACATATATGGTTGAATGTCCTTGAGAACGAGCCCCTTAACCATTTAACCTTAATGCTCACTTTACCACTGTTCCATGGCAACATATATGGTTGAATGTCCTTGAGAACGAGCCCCTTAACCATTTAACCTTAATGCTCACTTTACCACTGTTCCATAGCAACATATATGGTTGAATGTCCTTGAGAACGAGCCAATTAACCAATTAACCTTAATGCTCACTTTACTACTGTTCCATGGCAACATATATGGTTGAATATCCTTGAAAACGAGCCCCTTAACCACTTAACCTTAATGCTCACTTTACCACTGTTCCATGGCAACATAATTGGTTGAATGTCCTTAAGAACGAGCCCCTAACCATTTAACCTTAATGCTCACCTTACCACTGTTCAATGGCAACATATATGGTTGAATGTCCTTGAGAACGAGCCCCTTAACCACTTAACCTTAATGCTCACTTTACCACTGTTAAATGGCAACATATATGGTTGAATGTCCTTAAGAATGAACCCCTTAAACACTTAACCTTAATGCTCACTTTACCACTGTTCCATGGCAACGTATATGGTTGAATGTCCTTGAGAACGAGCCCCTTAACCACTTAACCTTAATGCTCACTTTACCACTGTTTCATGGCAACATATATGGTTGAATGTCCTTGAGAACCAGCCCCTTAACCACTTAGCTTTAATGCTCACTTTACTACTGTTCCATGACAACATATATGGTTGAATGTCCTTGAGAACGAGCCCCTTAAAAATTTAAACTTAATGCTCACTTTACCTTTGTTCCATGGCAACATATATGGTTGAATTCCCTTGAGAACGAGCTCCTTAACAACTTATCCTTAATGCTCACTTTACCACTGTTCCATGGCAACATATATGGTTGAGTGTCATTGAGAACGAGCCCCTTAACCACTTAACCTTAATGCTCACTTAACTACTGTTCCATGGCAACATATATGGTTGAATGTCCTTGAAAACGAGCCCCTTAACGACTTAACCTTAATGCTCACTTTACCACTGTTCCATGGCAACATATATGGTTGAATGTCCTTGAGAACGAGCCCCTTAACCACTTAACCTTAATGCTCACTTTACCACTGTTCCATGGCAACATATATGGTTGAATGTCCTTGAGAACGAGCTCCTTAACCACATATCCTTAATGGTCACTTTACCACTGTTCCATGGCAACATATATGGTTGAATGTCCTTGAGAACGATCCCCTTAACCACTTAACCTTAATGCTCACTTTACCACTGTTCAATGGCAACATATATGGTTGAATGTCTTTGAGAACGAGCCCCTTAACCACTTAACCCTAATGCTCACTTTACCACTGTTCCATGGCAACATATATGGTTGAATGTCCTTGAAAACGAGCCCCTTAACCACTTAACCTTAATGCTCACTTTACCACTGTTCCATGGCAACATATATGGTTGAATGTCCTTGAGAACGAGCCCCTTAACCACTTAAACTTTATGCTCACTTTACCACTGTTCCATGGCAACATATATGGTTGAATGTCCTTGAGAACGAGCCCCTTAACCATTTAACCTTAATGCTCACTTTACTACTGTTCCATGGCAACATATATCGTTGAATATCCTTGAAAACGAGCCCCTTAACCACTTAACCCTAATACTCACCTTACCACTGTTCCATGGCAACATATATGGTTGAATGCCCTTGAGAACGAGCCCCTTAACCACTTAAACAATGCTCACTTTACCACTGTTCCATGGCAACATATATGGTTGAATGTCCTTGAGAACAAGCCCCTCAACCACATAACCTTATTGCTCACTTTACCACTTTTCCATAGCAACATATATGGTTGAATGTCCTTGAGAACGAGCCGCTCAATTACATAACCTTATTGCTCACTTTACCACTGTTCAATGGCAACATATATGGTTGAATGTCCTTGAGAACGAGCCCCTTAACCACTTAACCTTAATGCTCACTTTACCACTGTTCCATGGCAACATATATGGTTGAATGTCCTTGAGAACCAGCCCCTTAACCACTTAACTTTAATGCTCACTTTACTACTGTTCCATGGCAACATATATGGTTGAATGTCCTTGAGAACGAGCCCCTTAACCATTTAACCTTAATGCTCACTTTACCACTGTTCCATGGCAACATATATGGTTGAATGTCCTTGAGAAAGAGCTCCTTAACAACTTATCCTTAATGCTCATTTTACCACTGTTCCATGGCAACATATATGATTGAATGTCCTTGAGGACGAGCCCCTTAACCACTTAACATTAATGCTCACTTTACCACTGTTCCATGGCAACATAATTGGTTGAATATCCTTGAGAACGAGCCCCCGAACCAATTAGCCTTAATGCTCACTTTACTACTGTTTCATGGCAACATATATGGTTGAATATCCTTGAAAACGAGCCCCTTAACCACTTAACCTTAATGCTCACTTTACCACTGTTCCATGGCAACATAATTGGTTGAATGTCCTTGAGGACGAGCCCCTTAACCATTTAACCTTAATGCTCACCTTACCACTGTTCAATGGCAACATATATGGTTGAATGTCCTTGAGAACGAGCCCCTCAACCACTTAACCTTAATGCTCACTTTACTACTGTTCCATGGCAACATGGTTGAATGTCCTTGAGAACGAGCTCCTTAACAACTTATCCTTAACGCTCACTTTACCACTGTTCCATGGCAACATATATGATTGAATGTCCTTGAGAACGAGCCCTTTAATCATTTAATCTTAATGCTCACTTAACTACTGTTCCATGGCAACATATATGGTTGAATGTCCTTGAAAACGAGCCCCTTAACGACTTAACCTTAATGCTCACTTTATCACTGTTCCAAGGCAACATAATTGGTTGAATGTCCTTGAGGACGAGCCCCTTAACCATTTAACCTTAATGCTCACCTTACCACTGTTCAATGGCAACATATATTGTTGAATGTCCTTGAGAACGAGCCTCTAACCACTTAACCTTAATGCTCACTTTACTACTGTTCCATGGCAACATGGTTGAATGTCCTTGAGAACGAGCTCCTTTGTCCTTGAGAACGAGCCCCTCAATTACATAACCTTATTGCTCACTTTACCACTGTTCCATGGCAACATATATAGTTGAATGTCCTTGAGAACGAGCCTCTTAACCACTTAACGTCAATGCTCACTTTACCACTGTTCCATGGCAACAAATATGGTTGAATGTCCTTGAGAACGAGCCCCTTAACCACTTAACCTTAATGCTCACTTTACAACTGTTCCATGGCAACATATATGGGTGAATGTCTTTGAGAACGAGCCCCTTAACCACTTAACCCTAATGCTCACTTTATCACTGTTCCATGGTAACATATAAGGTAGAATGTCCTTGAGAACGAGCCCCTTTACCATTTAACCTTAATGCTCACTTTACCACTGTTCCATGGCAACATATATGGTTGAATGTCCTTGAGAAACGAGCCCCTTAACATTTAACCTTAATGCTCACTTGACTACTGTTCCATTGCAACATATATGGTTGAATGTCCTTGAGAACGAGCCCCTCAACCACTTAACCTTAATGCTCACTTTACCACTGTTCCATGGCAACATATATGGTTGAATGTTCTTGAGAACGAACCCCTTAACTACTTAACCTTAATGCTCACTTTACCACTGTTCCATGGAAACATATATGGTTGAATGTCCTTGAGAACGAGCCCCTTAACCATTTAACCTTAATGCTCACTTTACCACTGTTCCATGGCAACTTATATGGTTGAATGTCCTTGAGAACGAGCCCCTTAACCACTTAACGTTAATTGCTCACTTTACCACTGTTCCATGGCAAAATATATGGTTGAATGTCCTTGACAACGAGCCCCTTAACCACTTAACCTTAATGCTCACCTTACCACTGTTCAATGGCAACATATATGGTTGAATGTCTTTTTAGAACGAGCTTTTTAAACACTTAACCTTAATGCTCACCTTACCACTGTTCCATGGCAACATATATGGTTGAATGTCCTTGAGACGAGCCCCTTAACCACTTACCTTAATGCCCACCTAACCACTGTTCCATGGCCACATGGTTGAATGTCCTTGAGAACGAACCCCTTAACCACTTAACCTTAATGCTCACTTTACCACTGTTCCATGGCAACATATATGGTTGAATGTCCTTGAGAACGAGCCCCTTAACCATTTAACCTTACTGCTCACTTACCACTGTTCCATGGCAAACATATATGGTTGAATGTCCTTGAGAACGAGCCCCTTAACCACTTAACCTTAATGCTCACTTTACCACTGTTCCATGCAACATATATGGTTGAATGTCCTTGAGAACGAGCCTCTTAACCACTTAACCTTAATGCTCACTTTACCACTGTTCCATGGCAACATATATGGTTGAATGTCCTTGAGAACGAGCCCCTTAACCACTTAACGTTAATGCTCACTTTACCACTGTTCCATGGCGAAATATATGGTTGAATGTCCTTGACAACGAGCCCCTTAACCACTTAACCTTAATGCTCACCTTACCACTGTGCAATGGCAACATATATGGTTGAATGTCCTTGAGAACGAGCCCCTTAACATTTTACCTAATGCTCACTTTACTACTGTCCCATGGCATTATATATGGTTGAATATCCTTGAAACGAGCCCCTTAACCACTTAACCTTAATGCTCACTTACCACTGTTCCATGGCAACATAATTGGTTAAATGTCCTTGAGGACGAGCCCCTTAACCATTTAACCTTAATGCTCACCTTACCACTGTTCAATGGCAACATATATGGTTGAATGTCCCTTGAGAACGAGCCCCTTAACCACTTAACCTTAATGCTCACTTTACTACTGTTCCATGGCAACATGGGTTGAATGTCCTTGAGAACGAGCTCCTTTGTCCTTGAGAACGAGCCCCTCAATTACATAACCTTATTGCTCACTTTACCAACGTTCCATGGCAACATATATAGTTGAATGTCCTTGAGAACGAGCCTCTTAACCACTTAACGTCAATGCTCACTTTACCACTGTTCCATGGCAACAAATATGGTTGAATGTCCTTGAGAACGAGCCCCTTAACCACTTAACCTTAATGCTCACTTTACAACTGTTCCATGGCAACATATATGGGTGAATGTCTTTGAAAAGAGCCCCTTAACCACTTAACCCTAATGCTCACTTTATCACTGTTCCATGGTAACATATAAGGTTGAATGTCCTTGAGAACGAGCCCTTTACCATTTAACCTTAATGCTCACTTTACCACTGTTCCATGGCAACATATATGGTTGAATGTCCTTGAGAAACGAGCCCCTTAACATTTAACCTTAATGCTCACTTGACTACTGTTCCATTGCAACATATATGGTTGAATGTCCTTGAGAACGATCCCCTTAACTACTTAACCTTAATGCTCACTTTACCACTGTTCCATGGCAACATATATGGTTGAATGTCCTTGAGAACGAGCCCCTTAACAATTTAACCCTAATGCTCACTTTATCACTGTTCCATGGTAACATATATGGTTGAAAGTCCTTGAGAACGAGTCCCTTAACCATTTAACCTTTATGCTCACTTTACCACTGTTCCATGGCAACATATATGGTTTGAATGTCCTTGAGAACGAGCTCCTTAACCACTTATCCTTAATGGTCACTTTACCACTGTTCCATGGCAACATATATGGTTGAATGTCCTTGAGAACGATCCCCTTAACCACTTAACCTTAATGCTAACTTTACCAGTGTTCAATGGCAACATATATGGTTGAATGTCCTTGAGAACGAGCCCCTTAACCATTTAACCTTAATGCTCACTTTACTACTGTTCCATGGCAACATATATGGTTGAATGTCCTTGAAAACGAGCCCCTTAACGACTTAACCTGACTGCTCACTTTAAAACACTGTTCAATGACAACATATATGGTGAATGTCTTTGAGAACGAGCCCCTTAACCACTTAACCTTAATGCTCACTTTATCACTGTTCCATGGTAACATATATGGTTGAATGTCCTTGAGAACGAGCCCTTAAACATTTAACCTTAATGCTCTCTTTACCACTGTTCCATGGCAACATATATGGTTGAATGTCCTTGAGAACGAGCCCCCTAACCATTTAACCTTAATGCTCACTTTACCGCCGGGATGTCTCTATCGCACACCGTCTCCCAACACCCCGAGGCAAACCATTCCATCCATCCAATTATAGCCCAGTTTGTTAGTAGGACAACGAGAGCTGATTGGATTGCGGCAGCCAAGGTAAAGAGGTTACAATCTACTGACTTGGCCGCCTCACTGCGGCCATCCCCTGTATATATTGGCGACCATCTCACTCCCCACAACAAACGATTGCTAAGCCATGCAAAAATCTAGTTAAGGAAGGACATCTCGCTTTTGCCTGGACTAAGGAGGGGAAAATCCTTGTGAGGAAAACGGCAGGTTCTCCGGTCAACAGAGTGAGAACCACGGAGGATGTGGATGACGTAGCGAAGACAGGAGGAACTCCAGGAGGCGGTGACACGCACGGTGGCAGCGGCGGCGGTGGCAGCGGGGCGGAGGCGACGGCGTGAGCGGCCATGGGTAGACGAACCTTACTCCAGCTCAATTAACATCATACATGAACTTTCTTTGGTCTCTGTATAATAGGTACTTATTAATACATTTTCGTAACTTTCTTTTTTGAATAGGCCTACTTGTGTAATAATTACAACTAATAACAAATAATTTGTATTAATTTTTTTCAATACAGTAATTCAATTAAATATTTTATATCTTTATTAAGCTATATTGAATATCTTACACAAAACATATGGCACCGAGCTAAGTTATAATTAGTTTTAGTTTCATTATGCCCATATTTTTTATTGTCTCTCACATTTCACAATAACTAATTTTATCAAAATGTTTATGGACCATTTCTTTGTTGACCGGTGTTGTTTACATATTCCTATCTTATAAAAACATTTTTTTTCAAATTCAACTTTCTCGAAACGACTATCTTAATCATTTCCTCATATACATTGATATAAAGTTGTTTTTGATTGATTATCCGCAAAATACACAAAAGGAATATAATTGCGTGGGTTAAAAACAAATATTTAAATTGGGCGTTAATTTAAATTTATTTATAGTTATTAGTTTTTTTTTTCAAAATATCTTTTAGTTAACGTGTGTCATATATAATATTTGTTGTCGTATACAATGTTATTGCGTATACAATTTTTTGTGTAGGTGTACGGTATTTTTTGTGTTATATGTATACTTTTATTCCTCCCATAGAATTAAGTTATTTTGTTTTACAATTGTGAAATAATAATATTATAAGTAATGTTATTAAAATCTTTTAGTAATTCACATCGCCAGTTAGGTTATATATTTTACTGTGGGCATGTGGGCTGGGTTAAACCATGATGGATGATGTGTTAGACGAAATAGCTAACTCTAGGGTTGTCAATGAGTGCGTATATGAGGATGTGGAGACTTTAACTTTTTTCAAGAATATAATGTTGATTTTAAAAAATCCTTAACGATAATCAGTTTAATATCCGCAGCTATAATAAAAATTGGGACGAACTTGCGGTAGTCCTAAATAGTTATAAGTATAAGTTTGATGTAATTGTACTAACAGAGACTTGGTTGAATGAAAGTAGTGCGTATGTGTGTATGGATGGATATGAAGTGTTTGTGAATAAAATTAGCAAAAATCAGAATGATGGTGTGATTGTGTTTGTAAATAAGTGTTTGAATGTGAGCTTTAATGAGGTATGTTTGTATGGCGCCACATGTGTTGGAGTGGATATTGAGTTTGGCAGTGAGCGGCTGTCGTTGTTGTCGGTTTACAGGAGTCCGTCCGGTGACCTTGGTTGTTCATTGATGATCTCGAGTCTTATCTCGACGGGAGGAGCAGGGGGAGCAAGTACTGGCTGGTTGGCGATATCAACTGTTGCATTTTACCGGAAACAATGGATGAGATTTCACAGAGATATCTTGATGTTTTATATGAGGCTGGTTTCGTTAGTTGTATCAATTGTCCCACAAGAGAAACAGAATTTACCGCCAGTTGTATCGATCACATCTTTACAGACATTAGAAACACTAAAGCAATAAAATCAGCAGTAATTAAATCCGAAATAACTGATCATTATTTTACCGTTGCACAATATAATTCAGTCGTGAACAAAAAGCCTAGCGAATTTATATTTGGCGATAAAATACCTTTTCTTGATTACGAAACTGCCGGCCGTCTTATCTCTGGTTGGGATTGGTCACCAGTACTAAACACCCAAGATGCAAATTTATGTTGTAATTTATTTATAGAAAATCTTCAAAAAATAATTGAAAACTCATCCAGGATACAAAAAAGATCATCGAAAATAACAAAATTAAAATCTTGGATGACCACAGCATTAGTCAGATCAATCCGGACCAGAGATGAGATGGGTAGGCGGTTAAAAAAGGAACCCTTCAACGCAACTCTAAAAACACGTTTCAAAAATTATCGGAACATTTTAAATAGATTAATAAAATCGGCAAAGCAAAACTATTATAGAAGGAAAATTAACGAGTCGGAAAACAATAAGCGAAAACTGTGGAAAAATATTGCGGAAGTTATGGGTATAGATAAAAACAAAGAACAATTTCCTATTCAGCAGTTGTAAGGGGTAAGGACAACGTGGAGGGGGAAGACGTCCTAAAAGTGGCGGATTTGCTGAACCGGTATTATGTCAGCGTTGGTGCCGACCTAGCCAGTGCTGTCCCCCCGGTAGCCGAGATTGTCGTGGATGACCGCGAGCATCGGGTGGACGCCGACTTCCGGCTGAGCCCATTACAGAAAAGACACTTTTCTGTATTGTCACCAGCTTAAAGGGGGTGGCTCAGCTCCTGGCATTGACAATATTCCAGCTTTATTAATTAAAGATAATTTATACTCTTTGAAACTTCCCTTGCTCCACATAATCAACCGTAGTATTTGTCAGGGTATTTTTCCAAAAGCTTTTAAACTGGGCAAGGTAATTCCAATTTATAAAGGGGGGGCAAAAGATCAATGTGTTAGTTTCAGACCCTATTACATTGGCCAGCGTTTTATCAAAAATACTTGAAAAATGTATAAGAAGCCAACTAGAATATTATCTTACAGAACACAATATCTTGTTTCATAATCAATTCGGGTTCAGAAAGGATAAAAATTTAAATGACGACCTCTTTTTGTAACAAAAAATATTCACAGTGCAATAGAACGAAATAAAAAACCAGTTGTAGTTTTTATAGACCTCGCTAAGGCCTTTGACACAGTTGATAGAAATTTACTTTGACTAAACTTGAAATGTATTGGGATACGCGGGGTTTGCTTTGAGTTGGTTTCGTAGTTATCTCACCGATCGCTATCAATCCGTATCAATCCTCGGGCAGACTAGCTCACCAAGGAAAATAGATTATGGGGTTTTACAAGGAAGTGCGTTGGGCCCCCTCCTCTTCCTTATCTTTGTTAATAACTTAGGTAGGATAAATTTGGAGGGGGGTCATACATTTCTGTACGCAGACGATACCGCTTTACTGTTTGAGGGCGACAGCTGGGAGGAGGCATTTGGGCTGGCTGAGCGCGGCCTGCTCGCTGTCAAGCTTTGGTTTGATCAGAATCGGCTTACAGTAAATGTCTCTAAA
Source organism: Neoaliturus tenellus (assembly GCA_030545055.2). Lineage (NCBI taxonomy): Eukaryota > Metazoa > Arthropoda > Insecta > Hemiptera > Cicadellidae > Neoaliturus > Neoaliturus tenellus. The sequence continues at coordinate 21,307 of JAQYXR010000269.1, read as the reverse complement.
ACAAAATGTTTACCCATTTCAATCAGAGCCGATTCTGATCCAACAGATGTCAGACTACGTCTACATACATGTGGTGGCCGTCAGGACTGTGTGACGTGTGAATGTGTGGAGACTGTGAGCGAATACAAGTATTTGGGTGTAATTTTTGATAATCGAATGAAGTGGAACAATCATATAAACTATATAAGAAGTAAACTAAGAAAATTCATCTTCATTTTCTCTTTTCTTAACAGAATACTCGCGCCAGATCTACTGAAAGTAGTCTATTATGCTTACATTCAATCTTTATTGCAATATGGTAACTGGCTTGGGTGGTGGTTTCCCTACCATTCTTTCCCCATTAGACGTAATACAAAAATCTATAATAAAAGCAGCTTGCAAAAAGAATCGCCGGTTTTCCTCTGATCTTCTGTTTGAAGAATTAAAGTCTTAGATATATCACAATTATATATGCGAAACTTAATTTTTTATATCTATAAAACAAAGATAGCATGTTTGATTATATATCTCATCAGTACTCAACGCGTGCGTCCGCTAGGGGGGGAATCAATGCGCCCCGGTTGGTCAAAACATTCATACCACGTCGTCACATTATATTGCTAACTTTGTTTTCAAAAATTCCAAGTTTCATAAGGGAACCCTCCACCGTGTGGCATAGATACGTATAAAAAATCGTTAATAAATGGATAATGGAAACCGGTCGGGAAGGTATCAGACATTATTTTCAGTCTCCTTATAGATAAGGTCGATAAAGATACCCATCTGAATGATAGGAATGCGTGCTTGTAGATAGGGTAGTGTGGGTGTGTGTGTGTGTGTGTGTGTGTGTGTGTGTGTGTGTGTGTGTGTGTGTGTGTGTGTGTGTGTGTGTGTGTGTGTGTGTTGTGCGAGAGAGAGAGAGAGAGAGAGAGAGAGAGAGAGAGAGAGAGAGAGAGAGAGAGAGAGAGAGAGAGAGAGATTTTGAATGAGTGTGTGAGTGTTCCAAGTCTCTGTTTGTCACAAGAAAATCAATTATTTGTTTTACTATTGCTGATTACTCTTTTTTCTTATTTTACCCCTGCATCCTCACTATGCGCAAGTTCAATATTATCATTACTAAGAGAATAATTAATTTATATGTCAACTCCTGAGAGTACTTTTTAGTTTTAAGTGGACTTGATATGTGTTCGTTTCCCACACACAGGCGTTAGCCCATGTGGGAAACTAATTTCATTGATCAGTTTTGTAATAATTACTAATGTACTCAATTTCTGAAATAAACATATTTTCATTTCATTTCATTTCAACCGCTGTTCCATGGCAACATATATGGTTGAATGTCCTTGAAACGAGCCCTTAAACCATTTAACTTTAATGCTCACTTTACTACTTTTCCATGGCAATATATATGGTTGAATGTCCTTGAAAACGAGCCCCTTAACCACTTAACCTTAATGCTCACTTTACCACTGTTCCATGGCAACATATATGGTTGAATGTCCTTAAGAACTAGCCCCTTAACCACTTAACCTTTATGCTCACTTTACCACTGTTCCATGGCAACATATATGGTTAAATGCCCTGAGAACGAGCCCTTAACCACTTAAACAATGCTCACTTTACCACTGTTCCATGGCAACATATATGGTTGAATGTCCTTGAGAACGAGCCCCTCAACCACATAACCTATTGCTCACTTTACCACTTTTCCATGGCAACATATATGGTTGAATGTCCTTGAGAACGAGCCCCTCAATTACATAACCTTATTGCTCACTTTACCACTGTTCCATGGCAACATATATGGTTGAATGTCCTTGAGAAGGAGCCTCTTAACCACTTAACGTCAATGCTCACTTTACCACTGTTCCATGGCAACATATATGTTGAATGTCCTTGAGAACGAGCCCCTTAACCACTTAACCTTAATGCTCACTTTACCACTGTTCCATGGCAACATATATGGGTGAATGTCCTTGAGAACGAGCCCCTTAACCACTTAACCTTAATGCTCACTTTACCACTGTTCAATGGCAACATATATAATTGAATGTCTTTGAGAACGAGCCCCTTAACCACTTAACCCTAATGCTCACTTTATCACTGTTCCATGGTAACATATATGGTTGAATGTCTTGAGAACGAGCCCCTTTACCATTTAACCTTAATGCTCACTTTACCACTGTTCCATGGCAAACATTATGGTTGAATGTCTTTTTAAACGAGCTTTTTAAACCCTTAACCTTAATGCTCACCTTACCACTGTTCCATGGCAACATATATGGTTGAATGTCCTTGAGAACGAGCCCCTTAACCACTTAACCTTAATGCCCACCTAACCACTGTTCCATGGCCACATATATGGTTGAATGTCCTTGAGAACGAACCCCTTAACCACTTAACCTTAATGCTCACTTTACCACTGTTCCATGGCAACATATATGGTTGAATGTCCTTGAGAACGAGCCCCTTAACCATTTAACCTTACTGCTCACTTTACCACTATTCCATGGCAACATATATGGTTGAATGTCCTTGAGAACGAGCCCCTTAACCACTTAACCTTAATGCTCACTTTACCACTGTTCCATGGCAACATATATGGTTGAATGTCCTTGAGAACGAGCCTCTTAACCACTTAACCTTAATGCTCACCTTACCACTGTTCCATGGCAACATATATGGTTGAATGTCCTTGAGAACGAGCCCCTTAACCACTTAACGTTAATGCTCACTTTACCACTGTTCCATGGCAAAATATATGGTTGAATGTCCTTGACAACGAGCCCCTTAACCACTTAACCTTATTGCTCACCTTACCACTTTTCAATGGCAACATATATGGTTGAATGTCCTTGAGAACGAGCCCCTTAACATTTTACCTTAATGCTCACTTTACTACTGTCCCATGGCATTATATATGGTTGAATATCCTTGAAAACGAGCCCCTTAACCACTTAACCTTAATGCTCACTTTACCACTGTTCCATGGCAACATAATTGGTTGAATGTCCTTGAGGACGAGCCCCTTAACCATTTAACCTTAATGCTCACCTTACCACTGTTCAATGGCAACATATATGGTTGAATGTCCTTGAGAACGAGCCCCTTAACCACTTAACCTAATGCTCACTTTACTACTGTTCCATGGCAACATGGTTGAATGTCCTTGAGAACGAGCTCCTTTGTCCTTGAGAACGAGCCCTCAATTACATAACCTTATTGCTCACTTTACCACTGTTCCATGGCAACATATATAGTTGAATGTCCTTGAGAACGAGCCTCTTAACCACTTAACGTCAATGCTCACTTTACCACTGTTCCATGGCAACAATATGGTTGAATGTCCTTGAGAACGAGCCCCTTAACCACTTAACTTTATGCTCACTTTACAACTGTTCCATGGCAACATATATGGGTGAATGTCTTTGAGAACGAGCCCCTAACCACTTAACCCTAATGCTCACTTTATCACTGTTCCATGGTAACATATAAGGTTGAATGTCCTTGAGAACGAGCCCCTTTACCATTTAACCTTAATGCTCACTTTACCACTGTTCCATGGCAACATATATGGTTGAATGAATGAATGAATGAATGAATGAATGTATTTATTTATTCCATTAATTTTACAGTTCAGAATACACAAAACTATCTTAATTTAAAATTAATTAAAAACTAAACTAAACTAAAAATCTAAACAAAACAAATCGAACTGTTAAATAGAAAAAATAGCCCATGGAATTCAGCAGACATAGGCGCAAGCCTGTGCGTCTGCTGGCGTTGCTTAAAACAATGTAAAATTGACCTTTAATTGAATATATAACATATAAAATAGAACAATATAAACATATAAAATAGAAAATGTATATATATAAATAAAGGAGTTGTGATTTCTATATATCAACAATGACCATGACGGAGTGTGAAAAAATAAAATATGAATGCATCAATTTTATCAATCAGCTGGGACGAGTTTGGGATGGGTCGATGGGAGGGCAGTGGTACATAGTCAGGGGTCAAGGTCCGGGCGCCGATAATCGGCAGTAATGATAAGATCAGCCTCGTCCACACCTAATCTGAGTAAAAAATCTTTAATACGAATTTTGAAAGTATTTAAGGAAGGCGAGTCAAAAATTTTAATATCGCTGAAATGCTTGCAAATATTGCGATAAACAATATGAGAAATGTAAAAAGAATTTGTAGTGGAAAATGTTTTGTTCAATGACATTGAAGCTATTCCGACTGTTGAAGAGTATCTTGTATTGTGCGAGTGAGAAATTTCTTGAAATATAGTATTGCGGTTTTTAAATATATTAATTAAAATGCTTTTGATAAAAAGTTTACGGACAGTAAGAACAGATGATTCTGCAAATAGAGCGTCAGTCGGGTAACGGCTGTTTTTCCCAAAGGCAACTTTTAAAACTGATTTTTGGACAATATTCAAAGGCTCAAGCAGGCTTCTGAAACTGCCCCCCCAAGCTATAATTCCAAAGGACAGCAACGACTGCACATACGCAAAATATGCCATCTTAATTTCTTTATAAGATAGGACTCCATTCATCTGTCTAAAAGCAAAAATATATTTTCTGATTTTATTTTTAATGTATTCAATGTGATGGGTCCATTTTAGTCTATTGTCAAAAATAACTCCCAAATATTTATATGATTCTACCCTCTCAATGCTTTCACAAGTGCAGTTATTATTTTGAAAGTTATTGCAAGTATGAATTAAGATATCATGCGAATTATAATCTGAAAATTTACTAATGGAAATGGGTAGGAACTTGGTTTTTGAAATATTTAAAGAAAGTATATTTTGATCTAGCCATTTTTTAACAATCATTAAATCATGCATTGCTTTATCACGCACCTCGGGCCAAGATTTCCCCTGCAGGAAAATGAGAGTGTCGTCTGCAAACAAAAATAATTTTCCAAAAAGGTTCAATTTAGTCATATTATTTATATAGATAAGAAATAAAGCAGGCCCGAGGTTACTGCCTTGGACCACCCCGTAGTCAACAGGCATAGAATCACTATTTGTACCACAAATAGAAACAAACTGAGTCTGTTCGAAAGATAGTTTTTAAACCAAGTAAGGGCGATGCCCTGTATACCAATTGCTTCCATCTTCATTAACAACTTTGTACGGTCAATAGAATCAAAAGCCTTCCTGAGGTCGAGAAAGATCATCAGTGGATGGTTATTTCCAGAAATAGTATTATTTAGTTCCTTATTTATGTCAAACAAAGCATCATCTATATTTTTATCTTGCCGAAACCCATACTGACGCTCACTAAGAATATTGTTTGATTGGAGATATAAAATTAATTGATCCTTTACAACTTTCTCGATTATTTTGGTGAACACACTAAGCAAAGATATGGGGCGGAAATTATTTTTATCTTTAAAATCATTGGCTTTAAAAAGAGGGAATACTTTTGCCAATTTAAAACACTCGGGGAAGGAACCAGATGTCAAACTTAAATTAACAATATGTAAAAGCGGTTTGCAAAGAACAATGAAATTATTTTTTAGGACTTTGGCCGAAACTCCATCATAGCCTGGCGCCGACCCGCCCCGCAAGCTGTAAACGTAACGTCGTAGGTCAAGTTCAGTGATAGGTTGGAGAGTAAAGGTGCAGTTGACACGGTAGTCAAAGTCATTCACAACTGGGTCCCCACCCGAAACAATTGCATTAGCTAAAGAGCTGCCAACATTAGAAAAAAAATTATTAAAATCATTAGCAACTTGTTTACAAAGTGAAACCGAAGTTTGGGCATTATTGGAAAATTTTTCAATTGGAAAAGCATCTTTTGTGTTTGCCCTACCTGCTAGTTCATTAATTACTTCCCAAAAAAGTTTAGGATTGTTTAATGCTTCGTTTAATTTTGACCTATAATAATCACGTTTTGTTTGTCTTAAATTATTATTTAGTGTTTGCTTGAATTCGTGATAGTACGTTATTAGCTCTGCGTTAAAAGGTTGTTTTTTAACTCGCTTATTTAATTTGTCTCTTAGTCTAATTTGTTTAATTAGGTCTATTGTTATCCAAGGTTTAAGTTTTTTCATCCTAGTTGAGCGAGTTTTATTCGGTTTTCTTGCACATTCTATGGAGTTAGTAACTATTCTACTAAAATGGTCAGCGCAAAAATTTATGTCTATATTGTTATTGTTTATAGGTTCCCAGTTGGAATTAGTTAAGTAGTGTGCCAGTAAGTCGTGGTCCAAGTATGTGCGAGGTGATGTCGGGAAGTCGGAAGTATTTGTGCGCTTGATGTCATTGGTAATGGTGAGGCCAGTGCTGTAATGGTCAGTCACGGCTGTCTGGAACACAGCTGATTTTACCTGAGAAGTATTGTTGTATTTCAGAAAAATGTGATCCAGACAGCTCTTTGAATTAAAAGTTACTCTTGTTGGCTTGTCTATGCATTGAAGAAATCCCATTCCCAGTAACAAATCTAAATACTTAGCCGAAGTTATGTCTCTTTGCAATAAATCAAAATTAATATCCCCCGAAAGAATGCATGACTGATTTTTACTCAAATTATTTAAATAATTTTCAAGTTCATTAATAAACAAAATTGGATTGCTGTCATAAGTTCTGTAAAGTGCAAGTAATCGAAATTTCTGTTTAAAGATTGTGAAGTTAAGTCCTAATCCGTAAACGTCACCTAGAGTAATCTGTGATGCAGTCGCAGATAATTTTTTGTTAGTGTACACAATGACTCCGTCGTTCTGATTTCGTTGTGTCTCAGTATGAAAACAGTCGAACCCCTCCAAACCGGTTCCCGCCCCTCCCTCGCCCAGCCAACATTCCGTCAAAACAATAATATCCAAATATTGGATGAAATTATTTAAATAAATTAAAAGTTCATCGAAGTTTTTATTATAACTGCGAATATTAGAATTGAAGATACACAAACCGTCACGACCATTATTATGATAAAAATCAGTAAATTGAGCAACGTCGTCCAACTCCTGGCAATGAATTATTTCTAAAAGAGAGCCGTCATCGTCGTCGCACAGCATAGGTCAATGACCCCGCCTCCTGTCTGCTCAAAACCATGCCTTCTAATATAAATGCCAACAAAATAAGTGAAAAAAGAAATAAAACTATTAAATGAGTAACTAAAATTAATTGATATTAACGTTAACTAAGATTATTCAACTTCAACGACAAAAACTTTGCCTATGAATTTATAAAGGAAAACATTGAATACTTTATCGACAAAAATGTCTAAACATATTTTATTCAACGACAAAAAGATAACATGGATAACATGAGATTTAACAAACAATTTTCATTCTAAATTTATTTCTATTTTAAATTAAAATGAAAAAAAATAACTGAATCCCTTTTAGTTTCAAATTTCTTTCAAGTTAGGCCTACATATTTAGCAGAAAAATTCATATTTAAGCTACACTCAATAAAAAAACTACTGTACATATAAAATTTTACTCATAATTTCTTAACTATAATTAAAATTAAGATTAATACGCGTTTAAATTCGTTAATTAAGTTTAATTAATGAATCAAGTCATTACTGAATCCCAGAAACTGCTCGTATTTTAGACTAAAAACACAATAAAAATTACTTATCTACAAAGTAACGAGATTTACATTACAAATATCGGTCCATCATCAATAAAAATTATTAATTTTGTGTTAATTGCTCGCTGTTTGATGACAGAAAGATAAAAAACTAAATAAATATATATTTCCATATAGAGCAGTTTATGCCCATAAAAAGCAATTTGTATGAATTTTTGTATTTCTTTTATAAATCTTTATTTAACTAATTCTCATTCAAAATAAATGGAAAAATATAAAATTAAAAACATGTTTAATTTTACGTACAAAAAATTAATAGAATTAAAAAAAAATGAAAATAAAAGAAATCCATGGGGATGAGAGTATGTAGGTTTGCCGCCATATGGGTTTTGTTGGTAAATATAAGTTAAACCCTACCTAGTGATTGTACATACCAAATTTTATAAGGCTATGGTGTTCTTTTTATTTTCCCCATAAACCCTATAGGGGTGAGTACGTAGGTTTGCCGCCAAATGGGTTTTCTAAGCAAATATAAGTTAAACGCTTCCTAATGAATGTACATACCAAATTTTATCAAGATGTGTCAATAACTAAGCAAGTTAGAAGGTTTTGTTGATTTCCCATAAGAATAACATGAAAAACATACTTTTTGGATTTTTTCCATAACCATTTTAGCTGGGTAAAAAATTCAAAATACTAGATTGTTTGTTTTTTTAAGCTCTTTTAAATGGTTTAAGTTAAAATTGTTGAATTTTCTAAATAAAAGTAAAAAAAGCCAAAAACCCATTTTTAACCCTTTTGAAACCCCATAAAACCCTGTTCCCATGGTCCGATCATTCTGGTTCGCGAACTCAACCTAGTAGACGCTGGCTTACATCCCTGTACCAAATTTCATCAAAATCGGAGGTTCCGTTCAAAAGTTATCGTGTTAACGGACACATATATATATATATATATATATATATATATATATATATATATATATATATATATATATATATATATATACATACATACATATATATATATATATATCAATTTGAACGAACGGTGTTTTTGGCTTCTAGGGACCTCAAAACGAAAAAGTATCATGGTCCCGGGCTTAGGTCTTACCGTGACTACTATCGTAATAGCGTATTCCCTATAGGGAAATTCGCTAAAATGACAATGACACTGACTTAAAGGAAAGAAACTTAAATCAGGCTACTGTTGGGAGATGACTTGTTGGCCAGCTAGGGAAAAAGGGATTGAGGGGTGGTTACCCCCACCTCAGTGATTTCTAGACCTCTTATTGGTTAATTTTTAATGTCTTATTTTATTTCAATGCTATTTAACAGCTGATAGTGGAATGTCTTATTTTATTTCAATGCTATTTAACAGCTGATAGTGGTGGGGGGATTCCCCTTGCCAACAGCCAACAAGTCATCTCCCAACTATACAGTACCATGAAGGAGGTAACCTCCTCTATTTCCCTCTAGCTCCAGTTGGTCAACAAGTATCTTCTAACAACAGTATGATTTATTTGATTGTGCCCTAACATCTTAAGTACAACACTTAACTATATGTACTTAACACTTAACATATAGTTATGTACAACGGTATAACTATATGTTATTTAATTAATTAAGCAATTATTATTGCGCGTCTTCACTGCACAATACACCGGCCATCAAACTGCCAAATTAGTTCCACAACAAATGACTGGACAAGCAAAATAATGAATAGGTAATAAATCAGCTGTTTGCCAGCCGGAGTCAGATGATTTCCGAGGCAGGTAGTACCACAACAACCCGGGCGGACGCAGGTTAGCCAACATAACAAAACTGCGCTAGTTGAATGGGAGGAGAGATGGCCATTTACAGACAAAATCAGCAACAGCTCATTATAATGTGTGAGTGGGCAGCGCTAGTGCCGGGCCGTGACCCAATATCAGTGCGCGCGTGTGCATGTGACTGCGCGTCGGCGCGCACCCAGCTCCCGCCGGATATATCCCTGACATCACTTGCTACCGGAAATATTCGAGCTCTGTGTAACGCCACAGCCTCCTGAAACGCGATCTTGTTTTGTTTTTGAGTAATGGACGTATACTATGTCTGGTGCGGGTTCAAAAAAGGCGTTGCTGTGTTTGGAAAAGGTTCATTCTTTGGATGATTGTCCATTCATTTTTTATGTTTAGCGTCAATCTGAGATAAAATTTGCATTTCATATTTGCTAATTGTTAATCAATAAGGGTAATTCTGGGATTATTTTTTTTTATTTACAAAATACAACACAAAAAAATATTTTATATATTTAGAACAACAACGCGTGAAACCACTATAATAACTTGTAGGATAACTACCATCTCATCTCATTTTGCGGTCTTCAACGGAATTATTCCATACGACGTAGACTAAAAAGTAAAAATAAAAGCTTAAGTATTTGGACAGAAAATTTTAAATTTTATTTGCGAATAATATATGAAGACCTTAAACGGATTAATATACGTTTGCTACGGATAGGCACTACACATATACACGGATAAACACATCAATGCGGCCTAACAAGATACTGTAGAAGACTCATAGTTGTTGTTGTTCACCTCGCAAAAACTATTCAAATAGTATAGGCCTAATCTTTATTTACCTAAATGACTAGCTTGATTTTATAAAAATAATACAAATCCAAATAATACCAACTAAAGTTGGGGGATGTGCATTTGGGCAGATTTGAGGACTGGCTTGTGTTATTGCAATTAAAAAATATAGTTTGAATACAAAATAGGATAACTATAATAAACCCCAATACCATTAGAATCTGCCATAAATACTAGCATGAGTAGAAGACAGGAGCGGACTCTCCGTATTCACATTTGGCTATATGTTCGGATTGAGCAGCCCAGGGTAACAGGACCGACGTCGTGAGGGGGCGACCAGAGGACACGATCGACCCATGAGACAGCGGATTCCTGACCTGCTCGATGCATGCGCCTCATGTCGTGCCCTAGCCAGACGTTCCACTAACTGTATCACGAAGTTCCAGACTTTCTGGAAAATTAGGCAATTCTAAGGTAAATATGTTGTGCAATTATAAGTTATAAAATTACCATACAATTTGCCGCCGGCAGACGATGAGTTCACACAACTAGGGATAACACTTTGTTAAGACAAGTTGAACCACTCTTATTTCCCACAAGATAGTAGGTTGTTCCGCTGTGCAGTTGAGACAATAATGTGATTCTACGGTAATATTGGTCCAATAAATCTTGGGTCGGAGTCTTGGAAATTGGATGGAGTCAAATAGATCCCTTTATTATTGTTCATATTAAAAACTGTATAAAGAAACTACTTTATGACACCTGTAATTTTGAATTATAAATACCGGTGCGACTTTCTATAAAAAGCGCTCGTATCTTAATGTTCAATATAAAACCAACTTATAATTTATTCAAGTACGTGTAAGGTTTTTGATTTCAATGTTTTTTAAACGTTTAATTATCGTTTGAAGCATTCGTCGAGGCGTTTACAGATAGTACAGTACCTCAAATAATCATCTGCCCCTTAAGCCCATCCAATATAATACCATCCAAAGCGTTTTGCCGGATCATTATGTATTTCTAAGTGATGGCGATAATGTTATATGAATACGGATGGTTGTAAGATTTTAAACAGCGAGTCATCCAAAGTATAACAACAATCACGTCTCCACATCATCAGTTTAAAACCTAAAAATCTTTCAACTTGACAGTTCGTAAATGTAACGGAAATTTCCTGCGCATATGCGAGAGCCATAAAGTTACAGTCAATAAAATTTAACACTTGGCTTTGTGACGCAGACCGATGTGTGAGTTGACCACAGTGCCACCACCGACGTCGAGGCAGTGTGGAGTTCACCAACCTCCAATCCAAACTGCCAATGGATAAACAATGATTTTTAAAATTATTTAAAGATTTTTGTGGTTAATTAGTATTACGTACTGTATTGGGTTCTCTGGATACCTAACTTTTAGGATACTTTACGATCACTCTCTGCGTAAAGGCAGTAAAAGACCTTAGTTTACTTAGTTTTACTAAGATATAGAAAACCTGAATTGAAGGAGTCTAGTACTTTGTACACACTTTTTGACACATTAAGTAGTTATCGATATATCGTGGAGTCCATAGAAAACTTTTTCTGTGTTTTTGTGGTGAAAAATTTATTACATAGAATAGTGATGGGGTTTTAATTTTTTTATTTTACTTTCAAGAGTAGGTCTCTCTCTTATCATCTTTATAAAAAGTGTTAGTTTTGAACAAAGACATTTATTATTGGTTAAACTCATAAAACAAGCTGACGCCCGATTTCTATAATTCTAACTAGCTATGATGCCGGTTTTTGGGTTTAGTTTTCCGCTAACGTTAGCTGTGTACCAACAGCAGTATGAACAGGGACAAACCGACAAAACTGCCAATGAATTGAATTAAAAATTATGTAAAGGTAGGCAATAGAAAGATCATGGATTTAATATCTTATCGATAATCATCCTTGCTACATAATACATTCTGTGTTACATCTGTTAAGATAGAAATGCCGCCTCAACTCGGGTAATTTCGCTATAGGTTGTACACCTGATCACCTTGATTTTAAAGGAGAGAGAGCGGGAACTCAAGACGCCGCACACCACCGAGCGTAAGGTGTCACTGGAGTCAACTTTGAAAGTTTGCAGACGTATCTGTGCGTCTTGCTAATTGAAATGAAAATGTTACTTTTCATTATGAAAACGAAAGAATTTTTTTTTTTTTTTTTGAAGAACGTCGTTACACAAGGCAGCTATTTAAGCCAGTGAGATATAATGGTTGGTACTGAGTTATTTATGTACGATGATGTTTATTGTACACAACAAATGGATATTGTTTACAACTATGAGTGTTTTATATGGTTTTTAAAGAAAGTGGATATCAGTTACGCATACAGTTAAACTGTTCGGAAAGAACCTCATGCTCAAGGTTGACGCTATAAGTTCTTTTGTAATAATTCATCATTCTTGTAGAAATAAGCCTGGAGACACATCTACAATCAAAAAAGGTTTTGGTTCAACAATTCATTAAAATAATATATAGTAAATAGTAAGGAGTATATAAAGTACAGTAAAAATATAATAATTACTTAAGGAGGTTCTCCGTCTCCAGGACAGATTTAAATATTCTACTTAAAACCTAGTAACATTTGATACATTTTTGTTGCCTCTAGTTTTCCCGTACAAAACACTTTATCTTCCCCCTGAAGCCTAAAAGTCCTAGGAAAAATTACTATGAGTGTATTCCAAACACAAGTGCAGTTGGTTTTCTTTTTTCCGACGCTGTTGCCTGTACATATCAACTTCGCATTACTGTGGGCTATTTGTTTCATCGTCGAATTCGCTTTGTCAATCGCCATATCAAAATACCATAAGCCTACAATCGTGATTGGCCCAACAATTCTGTAATATTTTAGTAGCTTTAGCTTATAACTCCATTTTCCTTTAAAAATTATAAAGTCGCAAACAGCAACTCCTGACTGCCCCCTCAGGCTAGCGCCAGGCTGACTTTCAAAACCCGGAGTCCCTGATAAAGCTAATTTTCAAGTAGGCCTACAGAAACCAATTGAAACACAAATACAAGGATTAGCAGTGGTTGCCGGTCTGGAGGACGTAGCAGATACTGCAGCGGTACTGCACCGTTTGTAGCTCTACCGTACAATCTGGTCAATGGATGTCCCGGAGGATCCGGTCATGCAGACGGCGTGGAGACTCGGAGACGGAGGCCGCAATGGAACACATGTGAGTGTGACCGGGGCTGACCCCTGGCGGCGGAATCCGGCAACATTCCCGGTAAGGCAACCGGGCGGACACTCGGAGAATAACGTCTCACCACGACACCACCCCGGCTGTGGAAGCGGTGCAACGAAACGTCCGGGATGGTAGAGTAGAAGGGGCAGAATCGGCCAAATCGAATACAAAAAACTAGTATCCCGACAGTTTGTGTTAAAATGTCCCAACAATGGAATTCATAAAACGTTTGTTCAATTTCATACATACAAACTTTGAATATATAATCAACTTTAAGATGCAGGGTGTGGGTGTACAATTAAATTACGTTCAGCTTTCGAGCGAGGAAAATTTTCTCCATCCGGAGCCCTGGCCAATATCCCTTTCAATATTAGCTCAACTTAGAAAGGGTTCGAGTTCTGTTGTTTAGGGTAAGGAGAATATTTGTTTCGATGATGGTAAAGGGAGCAACACAATAACTGATACCACAGAGTAAAGAACCTTTATTGGTTGCTTACATACCTATTGTTGGTGTAAAGGTGTAAAGGTTCCTTACTCCGTGCTGATACATAAGCTCAGTCTTCGACGTCTAAAGAAATGTTCACTGTTATTTATTGAATTTTTATTTATTTTTTTTATTTATGTCACATTTTTATTTATTTTTTTTATTTATGTCACAAAGTCAAACCAAATATTATTTATTAAATGTATTTTTATAACTTAGTGTTGAATCATCCAATATATACCTAATAGTGTTAAAAAGGACCATGAATTCGCAGGATTTTTTAAATGCGAATTCTTTTAGTCGGATCACAAAACAATTGCAATTAATTAATTACAAACACCACTAACAACATGATATTTTCCCCCACATAAAGTATGTTGCTTAAGCATGATTCACTTTCTATTTTTCTACAAGTTTGATTTTGTTCGCTTGCTTGTGCATGGAAATGCTTTTTTTCTCATTGTTTAGTGCATGCGGACTTGCATTCTGAACATGCATGGATTGTGTTTTGTATTTATTTTAGTATTAGTAATTATTGTATAACGAGCCTATAGTATAAAATGTATTTAATGGCAAATAAAGTCTTATTGAGTCTTAAAATGGACTGCTTCCATGTAATTGAATTTTATAGCCTGTATTGAAGCATGTACTAAATAAATGCGGTTTCTATTCTGTCATTTTGCTAATTTTCTACAAATGTACGATATTTAATTACCAATCCCTTCATTGTTTATTTACCGCACGTTCTAAACATTTTGAGCCGAAGAAAAGGTCCTTGAGAAATCCCGCAAGACCAGTAAAAAATTTATGGTCCAAGTTGGCAGCTCCTGACAGGCAGATTGTGCAACTTGAGCTTGTGTGCGTGTGCGCGTGCGTGTGTGGCATGTGGGTCGTGTCGTGTGGTTAGCGGACCTATTTTCTTATATATCTTCTCGTATGCCGATCTGACAAACACTGACGCAGGCCTATAAATAGTAACGTTCTGTTCAGTGTTTTGCATTGGGTTTTGGCCGGATGTCTCTAAATCAGATTACCAAATCAGGACGTGTAAAAATGGAACAACAACCACAATCGTCGGTATGTTTACTTGTGGTACAGTGAAGCAAAATTTGTAGGATTGTTAAGTGTTACCTCTTCAATTAATTTTAGCGCAATGATTTTGTTATTATCGTATACGGTAATGTATACCAAACGTGTTGTTGTAAACAACACTTAGAATATTTAATATAGAATATTCTAATAATATAGAATATATAATCTTAAAATGTTTACACATTTATGTGAATAAAAATGAAAGGAAACAGGCACTATATGATTACATGATAGACTGTAGACTAGGTACGGTATATGATTAGGATCGACTATATGAGAAAAACGATGTTGTGGTCACGGATCGGATTTTGACCCACTAAATCACTATTTTGAGACAGGGACCTCACATAGTGGGTAGTTTAACCTGAATATGAATTAGTGCTCAATAGATCATTTAAAAAATTTTTAAGTTTATTTGATTATGGGATTTCCAAAAATAATGAATCAAAACTTAAGTGCTGGATCTATCTCATTTTAATAATTCAAGAAACATCACACAGTTGGGCATGCAATAAATTTAATACATTTTTGTTATATCCAACTTAACCTAATGCAACCTATCCAACTTAATCCTTCATGCAAAACTCTTACATGCCGACCAGCAACTTGTACTCTATATTAATAATTCTTTTCTACGTTCTGAGGTTACTCTACACTTGACTTGCGCGATTTACCCGATTTATACAAATGGAATCGTGAAACAGATGTTTAGAATAATCAGCTGTTGTTGCAACAAACACAAACCAGCTGTTTCATCCTAAACATATGAATTCATCGACCCCGGCGGCGGGACGGCTGGAGATCAGCTGTTCAGTGTCGCGTTGTGGAGTCAAGGGCTCGCCGTTCAGCGCGACTCATTGATAAAATTATTGCGAATCATTATGAATGGGGAAAGGGGAGGGCAAGGCTGGTCTGATGTTTTATTTTCTTGATTATGCGACCACCACACAGAAGTTAAACATATTACGCCCTCTTCAAATGTTGCAGGGGCATTTTTTCTAATGAAATGAAATGAAATGAAATACTTTATTCAGTTAAAAAATACAAGATGGATAGTACATAAAATATAGGTACACTGAAAATATTCCCCCGCATGGATCTAATACATTTGACAAGTATTGTGATATAAAATACTATACACTGCACCTTAGGCAATAACAAAGATCTACAAATTTAAAATCAAGTTTTTGGATGGATAGAGTTTTTGATTATAATTTAAAATAAGACTTAGGTTACATATAAAACGGCTGATTGGGGTTGAGAACCATCTAGCTAGATGAGGCACATATGGCACTTTAGAAAATCATTTTTCATTTACTAAACTGTATATTGCGTAGCCTACTTTATAATTCACACTGAAAGTTTTCCCGAGTGTGAAATTGTTTATAAAAGAGCAATGTCATCGACTACCATATATCGTCAATGGCAATATGTCATGATTAATAATAACAAATTGTACATTATGTTTAACTGTGGATCAATTTATTTTAGTGTAAGCCTACTAAGACAGCCAAAATGCAATTTAATTAAAATAGATAGGTTTTCTTCGTAGGCCTATATGCCCTAACATGTATGGCATTAACTTTATAATGCCTATCTACATAATAAGAAAGGCAACCTGAGTTACATACTTATATACTTGAGTATATATATACCAAATCTAATAATTTTATTGGTATACCCAATAGGTACTATCTTGCGCCTATCGAGGGGGGAGTTCTCGAATTTTGAACTCGGTCCCCGCTCACAGGCTTCAGCCCATGCTGGGACCCTCAATTATATTTCTTTTCTGTATTATTGGATCCTGTATTTTTATTTTTTGAGAATAAATCATTATTATTATTTTTATTATCTTATAAAAAATGTGCAAAAACAAAAAACTTTTTTTTGTGAAATTAAAAGCAAAACCTACGCGAACATTAATCCTGCAATGATCCAAATGTATTTAAGACAACGGTCCCAAGACAAACACAATCGTTGTTCCCCCACAACAATGCCCTCGCCCACAAGCTGCGGAAGTCTAGAAAGTCTCCACGACTATTCCATCGAAAAAAAAACGTTTCTTACGAAACGTCAATTTCTCGTGGTTGCGTGACGAGCCGGCTAATTTGACGGATTTCGGCGCACCATATGCGGCGGCGGGACTCAAAATCTCGCCACGGACTCGCCGAAACTGCGGCCCACCCGCTCACACGGGGCCCGACAAGGTGAAAAACTGCAGGAGAAACTCCTCTCCCCTTAAAGGATCGATAAAACACAACAAAAAGCGATAAACAGACGGACGCAAGGAGGTTAGAATGTGAAAGTAGCCTTGCGATTTGTGGAACGCCGCGCCGGCATCGGATTGTTGTGCAACGCAACAGCTGGCAGCATCGGCGACTGTGAGGGGATAGTGACCGCGGGGGAACCACCCCTGCGGTGGTGGACCGCGGCGACGTGGTCGACTGGCCGGTTGTAACCGTACACGGTACCGGGGTGATGTGAGGGGGACCGCACTAACCTCGCAGTACAGTACAGCTGGCAGCATCGGCGACTGTGAGGGGATAGTGACCGCACGGGGAACCACCCCTGCGGTGGTGGACCGCGGCGACGTGGTCGACTGGCCGGTTGTAACCGTACACGATACCGGGGTGATGCGAGGGGGACCGCACTAACCTCGCAGTACAGCTGGCAGCATCGGCGACTATGAGGGGATAGTGACCGCACGGGGAACCACCCCTGCGGTGGCGGACCGCGGCGACGTGGTCGACTGGCCGGTTGTAACCGTACACGGTACCGGGGTGATGTGAGGGGGACCGCACTAACCTCGCAGTACAGTACATCTGGCAGCATCGGCGACTGTGAGGGGATAGTGACCGCACGGGGAACCACCCCTGCGGTGGTGGACCGCGGCGACGTGGTCGACTGGCCGGTTGTAACCGTACACGATACCGGGGTGATGCGAGGGGGACCGCACTAACCTCGCAGTACAGCTGGCAGCATCGGCGACTATGAGGGGATAGTGACCGCACGGGGAACCACCCCTGCGGTGGTGGACCGCGGCGACGTGGTCGACTGGCCGGTTGTAACCGTACACGGTACCGGGGTGATGTGAGGGGGACCGCACTAACCTCGCAGTACAGTACATCTGGCAGCATCGGCGACTGTGATTGGATAGTTACCGCACGGGGAACCACCCCTGCGGTGGTGGACCGCGGCGACGTGGTCGACTGGCCGGTTGTAACCGTACACGGTACCAAGGTGATGCGAGGGGGACCGCACTAACCTCGCAGTACAGTACATCTGGCAGCATCGGCGACTATGAGGGAATAGTTACCGCACGGGGAACCACCCCTGCGGTGGTGGACCGCGGCGACGTGGTCGACTGGTCGGTTGTAACCGTACACGGTACCGGGGTGATGTGAGGGGGACCGCACTAACCTCGCAGTACAGTACATCTGGCAGCATCGGCGACTATGAGGGAATAGTGACCGCACGGGGAACCACCCCTGCGGTGGCGGACCGCGGCGACGTGGTCGACTGGTCGGTTGTAACCGTACACGGTACCGGGGTGATGTGAGGGGGACCGCACTAACCTCGCAGTACAGTACATCTGGCAGCATCGGCGACTGTGAGGGAATAGTTACCGCACGGGGAACCACCCCTGCGGTGGTGGACCGCGGCGACGTGGTCGACTGGTCGGTTGTAACCGTACACGGTACCGGGGTGATGCGAGGGGGACCGCACTAACCTCGCAGTACAGTACATCTGGCAGCATCGGCGACTGTGAGGGGATAGTGACCGCACGGGGAACCACCCCTGCGGTGGTGGACCGCGGCGACGTGGTCGACTGGCCGGTTGTAACCGTACACGGTACCGGGGTGATATGAGGGGGACCGCACTAACATCGCAGTACAGTACATCTGGCAGCATCGGCGACTGTGAGGGGATAGTGACCGCACGGGGAACCACCCCTGCGGTGGTGGACCGCGGCGACGTGGTCGACTGGCCGGTTGTAACCGTACACGGTACCGGGGTGATGCGAGGGGGACCGCACTAACCTCGCAGTACAGTACATCTGGCAGCATCGGCGACTATGAGGGGATAGTGACCGCGCGGGGAACCACCCCTGCGGTGGTGGACCGCGGCGACGTGGTCGACTGGTCGGTTGTAACCGTACACGGTACCGGGGTGATGTGAGGGGGACCGCACTAACCTCGCAGTACAGTACATCTGGCAGCATCGGCGACTGTGAGGGAATAGTTACCGCACGGGGAACCACCCCTGCGGTGGTGGACCGCGGCGACGTGGTCGACTGGCCGGTTGTAACCGTACACGGTACCGGGGTGATGTGAGGGGGACCGCACTAACCTCGCAGTACAGTACATCTGGCAGCATCGGCGACTGTGAGGGGATAGTGACCGCACGGGGAACCACCCCTGCGGTGGTGGACCGCGGCGACGTGGTCGACTGGCCGGTTGTAACCGTACACGGTACCGGGGTGATGTGAGGGGGCCGCACTAACCTCGCAGTACAGTACATCTGGCAGCATCGGCGACTGTGAGGGGATAGTGACCGCACGGGGAACCACCCCTGCGGTGGTGGACCGCGGCGACGTGGTCGACTGGCCGGTTGTAACCGTACACGGTACCGGGGTGATGCTATAGGGACCGCACTAACCTCGCAGAATACCTTGTACAGCCATTTACGGTTTTATAGTTGGAATGGATCCATATTTTGTCAGAGAATAGTAAACAATCAAAATCATAAGTTATTAGTTGTTGTTCATCAGATGCACGGTCGTTTTGCTCATACAAAAAGGGAGAAAATTTTCCGCTGTTGACTTGTTATGGTCAGAGGGTGTTCAAGGGGGTGAGGGGGAATGTTCAAGGGGGTGAGGGGGAATAATTTTCGGTTTGTTATTGATTTTCTCACTTTATTTTTATCTTCCCGGTAAAAACCCATTACCACTTTTTTGATGTGTTTGTCGACAGAAAAGTCCCATGATAACGTTTTGAAAGGCTTCAAAACTTGAAATGGCATTTAAATGTGTACATATGTGTATTAAAGACAGGGTTGATTAAATTATTAGAAACATCTTGCGCCCAATACTGATGTCAGCATAAAGAGTAAATAGGGATGGACCATATAGGTACCGTTATTATAAATAAGACATCTCCTCGAGACCTTTACTCTCCTTAAACCCCTAAATAGTATGCATTTAGTAAAAACATTCATGTTTACATCTCAAATATTATTTGTGCAGAAAAGCATAGCATACATCATTTCGTACGCATTTTCATGATATAAAATAGGATAAGTTTACTTGTAAAAATACAACCTTTTATCAAATATAATGAAATGGATAGTTTTTCTTGTGTTAAAAGTACATAAAATAACTAGGCCTAATTTTTTGTCAATGGGCAACACCCAACATTGAGTATTAATATTTTAATGGCTAAAGCTTAAATTAGTCAGCGTTTAATTAGGCGCAATAATTGATAGCAAAGCTATTCAAATATATCTATATTTTTATCTGCTTATATATTTTGCAATCACAGAACAGAAATACGAAATTTAATAATATCGTCCGTTTTGAGAGTTAGTAAAATGCTCGAAAATTGTAAAAAGAAACTAAGATTCTTATTTTAAACAACTGTATAGTTCTATTTAAGGTTTACATTTTAATTTAAGACAAGTCATTATAAGTTTGTCTTTTATTAGGGTAATCTATCTGGGGAAACATACAAAGCATAAAATATTATAAATTCAAACAAGTTTTAAGTCCTGCTATATAAGGTACATAAATAAACCGTAGCTGGTTATTTATAGATGAGCCGAGTGCTTTGGTCATCAGTTATAGTTATACTTGTTGTACTTAGAAAAGTTCAGCAGTTTACTCTTTCAGTTTCGATATTTACAAAATTTTTAACATATTTGAAAAAATAATAACCAACAGCGGAGATAACCTACTTGCAACAACGCTATCACGATTCTGGTCGAGCCGCTCTGGACCGCTATCGTGCTTATGGTCGTCGTTTTTGGCGCTTCTCCCTCACTATTCTCCATTTTGCAAAGATATTCACAAATCACGCCATTCACCGCTTCACAAAACTGATAACTTCACTTTTGACGTCGAACTCGCGCGCACCGGGTCGTACTGAAAGAATTTCGCGCTGCGCTGGTCAGCGAGTGACGACGGAGTTGCCCGAAGTGTGACGGAGTTAGCCGAACGCGTCTGGCGCACGACAATCGGACCACCCGAACGCAACAATGCTCGCAGCTCGGAGATGTTCGGCACAGATCGTCTGGGGGCGTTCACCTTTGGCAACGGTGTTATTGCCTGTATTTATATAAAAGCGATCACTCCCCCCTCTTGTATCGAGGTACGCCAAAACAATTTGCTTCACTTCCAAAGTGAACGACCACATGT
>JAQYXR010000268.1:84744-128755 GCA_030545055.2 Neoaliturus tenellus | reverse complement strand
CCACACCTCCACCCCACACCTCCACCCCCAGCCCCGCCCCTACCCCTACCCCTATACCCTTGGGTGGGGCTCGCCCGTGGTCGGTGGGGATATAAGGCGGCCGGGTTGCATGCACCTCTCATTGGACCACCAACACTCGTGTTGACCGGTGCTCCTGCTCTTTGCATTTTTATATTGCATCTTTATATTACATATTTTCACTTCACTTCTTCACTTTTAAAATGGGTTTGAAGGGTTTGAAATTGAAGAATTACCCTCCAGCTTCTGCTTCTTCTGCTAACCCCACTTCGGCTAGTCCAGTCTACTCCGCCTTCTTCGTCTGGGACCACTACGATGCAGTACTCGGTCCTGCGGCAAGCGCTGGCTGTAATCACGACTGTGACCAGCCTTCTGCCATCGATGCCAGCGCTAACCAATACAACTGCCGCTGGGGCCAGCCGAGGATTGATTTGTTCTCCAGCTGTCTCCCTTTCCTCGGACTCCAACTCGGATGCTGCCGTTTTCCAGACGGAGGAGGACGACAAGAAGAAGAAGAAGACTTCAAAGCCGAAGTACACCCCATACTCCCGTTCACAAAAAAATCCTTTCATACACCAAATCCCAATGTCCTCTACCTCTATCCCCTATCCCACCAACACCTGTTAAACCACCCCGTCGATCTATCTTTTCTCCTGACGCTCCCTATCCTACTATTGATATGACATCCAAATTTACCTTACCAACCATCGACCTAACACGTTCTCCTACCCCACCCAAAATTGTTTGCTCCCTTCCTCTTCACCGTGTAAAGTGTTCTACCCTCTATTCCTTCTAGCCAGCCTAAACCTGACAAGCTCCAAAACACTCCAATAAAGCGTCCAACACAAAAACGTAAGCGTGTTAAAGTCCCTGCTGGCAAGGGTAATAAATGCGACTACGTGTATATGTCAAAAGACTTTGGGGTTCTTTGCTGTCAGAAGTTTGCTGTTTTAGATGAAGACCGTTGCCAAACGCACTTGAACAAAAATATCAATCTTCCGAGAGTAAGACCCTACAGTCTTAACAACATTAGGTCTAAAACATCCCAACCCAGACATCCCCACAGTCCGCAACCGCTTGATATTAGAAGACTTAAAGTGGATGAAAAATATTATTTTATTGTTCAAACGTATGGAGCTTTTGATGCAAATGTAGAAATCATTGTAAAAGGTGATGGCAACCTTCATACAATGAAAGTACCCGTTCGGATGGTACAAAGACAATTTTTCATCCACAAAAAAGGCTATCTAATACGAAGGGAAGGATGCCAA
Source organism: Neoaliturus tenellus (assembly GCA_030545055.2). Classification (NCBI taxonomy): domain Eukaryota; kingdom Metazoa; phylum Arthropoda; class Insecta; order Hemiptera; family Cicadellidae; genus Neoaliturus; species Neoaliturus tenellus. The sequence goes on along the minus strand of JAQYXR010000268.1, from coordinate 127,466 downwards.
TCTGTGTGGGAAATGGATTAGGATGTAGGCCCACCAAAAAAAAAAAAGAAATTCTAAATTGTTAGGTTGTGTTGGACAATAAGTAAAAACAGAAATTCTTTTTCCAAATTATTTTTTCCAAATTTAGTCCTAACCCTCTTAAAGTAAGGGAGAGGGGTATTATACAAGTCAAGGAATAAAAAAAAAACACTTGACTTGTATAATACTTAACCTGGCGGTGATGTAAAGTCACTGGGACAATCTCAAACCGTGTCCTTGAGGGTGAAGACTAAGTTACAAAAATCTTTAACAAATAAAAACTTACCTCCAAACACTTGTAGCTTGCTACAAGTGTTTGGAGGTAAAAATTTTTCAAAGTTTGAATGACCTTGACCCATATAAATTACTGTTTAAAGTAAAAGTGCTAACCTTACAACTAATGTCGTGTATCACGTGATACCCCCCCACTCTAACGCTCTTACTAAGCCTGTATGAGCCGTTCATTTGCTTCAGTCTGTTTCTGTACTCCGTGTAAACATGTCACGGTACAATTACAAAGGTGGTGACTTCTTGATAGATCAACACAATGCTTGGGAAGTGCTAACCGGCATAGAATGGAAGTTGAGTATTGTATAAGACGAGATGGGTCTACATTTTATCTATGTATTATAAACAACCAAACTCATAAGTATGAACACTGTACAAAAATTAATTATAACAACATAGATGAGCTGTTTGCTTGGGTTTTTGAGGTGTGTAAAGTTATTGAAGAAACCAAAATGATGGGTGTGCTAAAGGTATGTAAAACTGATGACCGAGAAGACTAAGCAAAATTTCTTTTAACCCCCCCCCCGTGTTATCCCCACCACTAAAAATGGGTATATATAGGAGTGGTGATCAACCGTCCTCTCATTCTGCTTTACACCGTTAAGCTGAACACCACCATGTCTGCTATGAACGTCCCAGCCTCTACCTCTGGCCCGGTCGCCTCCAACTCCAGCCCGAGCATTGGACCAATCCGATCGGGGCCTTCGTCAAGGGTCGTGTCCGATTCTCCGGCTTTGGTCCTGTGAGGAAGGAGTTGCGGAGCAGCGGAGCGTCTCAACCAACCACGATGGACGCATCAACTCAGACTCCACCAAACATCATCGAGTGTACGACGAAGTGATAGAGCAAAGGGACAGAATGCTAGAGAATACTCGCAGGGAGCTACTTTATATCCGGAGTAAATGGGAAAAACTGATTAAGAAGTGTGAAAGCCTGTTGGACAGTGACGATAGTGAGGATGAGAGTGGATAGGTGTGTGGGTAAAGACTCGGACTGGGACTTGTGTGTTTGTATGAATGTGTGTGTGAATGCGGAATACAGAGCGGGGGATAGATCACTCTGTGGCAATGGACTAACATGCCACTTAGTGATCTATCCCCCGTTCTGGTAATGTTTTTGGATGGCCTTGACCCACTTTACCAAGGCTAGCTAGTACCCCCACTACTGATAAGTGTATATATACGGGTATTAACGTGCAGTTTGGTTATTCTGCTTTGTACCGCTTAGCTGAATACAGCATTGTAACATGGCTTTTAACTCCAAAACTTCTCAGGCTTCCTCTTCTTCTTCAAGAAGGCGTGCTGCCAACGTCCTGCCTGCTACTCGTGGACCTGCTCGACCATTCCACAGCATAACTGTTGCTCGGGCAAACGCCTGCAAAGCTCCGATGCTACGGACCTTGCTGGAGGTAAGCCAAGACGGACAAGGCTTGCTCAGTCCTGGTCAACGGCAGGAGCAAGAAAGGCGTATGGCGTACTTCAGGCTGCAGGGTGTAGTTCCCAGCTTGAAGTTAGGCGATCCGAGAGTAGCAAGCATCAACGAGGCAGCGGACTACATATCACACCTTCACAGTGTTTTAGAAGTAAAGGACCAACAAATTGAAAACTTAAAAGAACAATTGAAACAATTTAACTTTAATCCTGTGGAGTTTGTGGAAGCAGTGATGAGTGATAGTGATGATGAAGGAACTGAATATATATTGGGTATGTAATGAAAGACTTGGACAGGGACATGTGTGTGTGTGTGTGTAGAATACAGAGCGGGGGATAGACTACTTTGCGGCAATGGACTAGCATGCTGCTTAGTGGTCTATCCCCCGCTCAAAGGGTAGCATTGGATGACCTTGACCCACTTTACAGCAAGGACAACCGGTTAACTGGTATAAAAGAGGGGGTCTATACATCTCGACTTCATTCTGCTTTGGACCTTCCAGTGGAACGCTAGAAACAATGAGTGGATCGCTGCTTGGTGCTAACTTGGACAGGTATTCTGTGATGGTACACTATGAAGATTGTAGAGACATGTTGACGGCTGTGTATGATTGTTTGGTGAGAAAAATCTTTCAAGAAAACTGCCAATTTATGTTAGCGTGGAAAAGAAACTTGTTTGTTGATGGTCATGCTACAATGCAAAGCATGAACCACCTTCATGTGTTAAAAGTAGGACATCATAATTTGGACGAACTGGACGATATGTTTAGGGAGCTGGAGTGTTTGATACATCAGGAATGTAAACCATGTGAAATTGAAATTTTTAAATTGGATATGGAATTAGAATAAAATGTGTTAAACAGGACTTGGACTTGGACTTGATTGAGGTTTTGTAGAACAGAGCGGGGGATAGATCACTTTGCGGCAATGGACTAGCATGCTGCTTAGTGGTCTATCCCCCGCTCAAAGGGTATCTTTACGTGACCTTGACCCACATAAATTGTATAGTTGGTGGGGGTATAAAAAGGGTAAGCAAATTGGATGGATACAACACTTTCATACCATGGCTCCACTTGACAACACCGTGTTCCATCGCAACAGAATTCTTTCAATTCTGGAGGTAATACCTGTAGAAGTTATAGAAGCAGAGGACCAACTACCTGCGGTTGATCAGGAAGAGGAGGAAGAAATAATGGATATTGAAACGGACTCTGACGAAGCTGGTTCAACGGACAATGAAGTGGACTTGCACGCCTACGAAACATTAGAGTCGTCATCTGAGTCGGAAATGGAATTCCAATTGGAAATTGAAGAAGAAGAAGAACAAGAACAAGACACTCCTCATCGTCCAATGGATAGGGTGTTGGTAGCCAGAAGAATTATGTATTGTCATCGCTACCTATTTCGTGATGAGAATGATTCTGACTCTGATGGTGATGTTTCACCCTTGTAAAAAAGTTTAAACAAAAAGTTAAAAAAAGAATGTGAGCGGGGGATAGAGCACTTTGTAGTAAATGATGCTGCTTAGTGCTCTATCCCCCGCTCAAAATAATAATTCCAAATGACCTTGACCTACATAAACTTGCTCAAACAGACGTCTTTGAAAAAACTTGTACAAATTATTGAATCTAGACCAAATATCATCAATTTATCAAGCCTACTGATAAATGTATTACAAACGGTTGTGTAAAGGCTAAATTTAGCACATGAGTGATAACCTGTTTCCATATGACGTCACTTTCCCCACCTATCTGCCTCGGATATAAAGGGTCCCGGTGGAGTGCGCTGCTCATTATTGCGTGGACATTCACAGAGTGTGCATTCAAAGCCAAACCGTTTGAAATGGCTCTTTGCGACATTTGTGGGGAAATCTTTCAAGACGAAGATCTTTTCACCATACACAGAGAATTACATGAAGACGAAGATAGAAAAGAAGATATTACCATGGATGAAATAGACTTAGACTCAATTGACCGGTTTTTGGAAGAGCACCAGAAGCAGACGGACTACTGGGACAGCTATCTACAGCAAATGCAAAGAAGAAGACCTAGTGTGATCCAATTTGCTGGTGCTGGACCATCTACTGCTAGAAGACCTTTTGAAGAAGAAGACACTGAAGAAGAGGACACTGAAGAAGAACTGGAAGATGTGAAACAACTGCGCACCACGGCCTTACCAGGACGAGTTGTAACACATTTCAAAATTAATAATGTTCAATTGGAACCGGAAACATTTATAACCCAGGCTAAGGAACTTGTTGGTGGAACCTTGAGGGAAGAACTACAAAGATTAAATTTTATTAAATTTGGAATGGTGTTAGAGGCTATGTTTAACAATACTGATGGTGAAACAGCATTGAGAGCGTTCATTACCAAAAACCGAACCCTTACCTTCACCTCCAACATCGATGATATTATTGAAGAATGCTTGGAAGAACTTATAACAAAACTTCAAGAACATGAAGGAAGAGGATCTGGATGGACTTTGTCATCAATTGAAGGCATGGATGTAAGGGTTCACAAGCATGGATATGGTTTAAGGGGTAGTAGTTTTATCCCTTTACCAAAGAAAATCCAAAACACTAAATCGTGTAGGAATGTGCAAAATGAAGGTAATGAATGTTTTAAGTATGCAATGTTAACCAAGTATGTTAAACATCATCCTGAAAGAGTTGGTAGAGAATATTACGAAAATGAACACCGCTACAACTTTCAAGGCCTCACCTACCCAGTTACATTGAAAGACATAGACAAATTTGAAAAGAAAAATCCTGGCGTTTCAGTGAATGTTTTTGGTCTGGATGATTCAAACAACGTTTATCCTTTGCGGGTAGTAAAGGTTGAGCAAAGAAACCACACGGACTTGCTATTGATAACTAAGGGTGAAATTTCCCATTATGTGTGGATAAAGGACTTTGAAGCCTTAGTTGTAAAACAATTGACCAAAAGAGTAAATAGGATTACAGTTTGCAAGAGATGTTTCTGCTTTTCTTGGAAAGATTCAAGACGTGGAGGATCGGACTGGTTGTTGGAACATAAAAGACTTTGCAACGAGAACTATGAAGTGAAGATTAGTCTGCCACCACCATCTCGAGCGTGTATCCAATTTAACAAAACAGTTCACCAATATCGGATTCCAGTAGTCATCTACGCAGATTTTGAATCTACGTTAGTACCACAGGAGCTGCCGGACGGTGAAGTGACTAGAAGAACAAAATATCAGTTGCATCAACCCAACAGTTTTTGTCTAATAGTGAAATCAACCTTGTCTGAAAACCAATTGCAAAACTATGGTTTAACATCCACTCCAATACTCTACCGTGGTGAAGAAGCCGCTAAGTATTTCGTAGACCAGTTGTATGACATTGCTGAAAAGGTACAACGCTTGTATGGTAATGTCGTACCTATGGAACCTTTGAATGAGAATCAACAAGAAGAATACAATATGGCATCAAGATGTTATCTATGCGAGAAGAGCTTCAGTGAAGAAAATCCAAAAGTAAGAGATCACGATCACCTGACAGGTTTATACAGAGGAGCTGCTTGTAATTCATGCAATATAAATTACAAACTGCCCCACTTTATCCCTGTCGTGTTACACAATCTTAGCGGCTACGACTCCCACTTCATTATTCCAGAGTTAGGAAGAGATGATGGTAAAATTGATGTTCTTGCTACAACATTGGAAAAGTACATCAGTTTCTCAAAAACCGTAGGTAAAATTAAACTTCGCTTTGTAGACTCTTATAGATTTATGGCATCTAGTTTGAGCAGATTGTCTGAGAATCTACGAAGAGAAGACCTAAAAGAAACCAGCAAGATTGTACCTGAAGATAAATTGGACTTAGTATTACGTAAAGGAGTGTTCCCCTACGACTACATAACATCTACAGAAAAATTTGAAGAAACCAGTCTACCACCGATCGAAGCCTTCAACAGCAAATTAAACGAAAGTGAAATCTCCGTTGAAGACTACAATCATGCTTGTAATGTTTGGAACCAACTAAACATTCAAACCTTAGGGGAATATTCTGACTTTTATATAAAATTGGACGTAACTCTGCTGTGCGATGTGATGGAAGAATTCCGAAACACCTGCTTCTCCGCCTATGGACTGGACCCTCTACACTCGTACACATCTCCAGGATTAGCATGGCAAGCTATGCTAAAGTCAACCAACTGTCGACTGGAACTTCTAACGGATATTGATATGGTGCTCATGATGGAATCTGGTGTACGGGGCGGTTTGACACAAGCTGTAACACGTCATGTCAAAGCCAACAACAAGTACATCCACGGCTTCGACGAGCAACAACCATCGGTCTACCTTGGCTACTTTGACGCAAACAACCTTTATGGTTGGGCAATGTCAAATCCGCTTCCCTACGCTGACTTCAAATGGATCGACCCGGCCACCATTGGAGACATCTCACAGATTCCGAAAAATGGTCCAAAAGGCTATATTCTGGACTGTGATTTTGAATATCCGGAGCACCTTCATGACCATCACTACGACTTGCCTCTGCTAGCCAAGACTGAAGTTTCACCGACAGGAAGATGGCCAAAATTGATGATGACCTTGGAGAATAAGGATCGCTATGTGGCTCACTACTGGGTAGTTCAACAGGCTCTTGAATTGGGTCTACGTATAGTGAAAATTCATAGAGCAATTGAATTCACCCAGTCTTGTTGGTTGAAACCATATATTGATTCCAACACTGCAAGAAGAGCTGCAGCGACAACAGCATTTGAAAAGGACTTCTATAAATTAATGAACAATGCCATCTTTGGGAAGACCTTGGAGAACAAAAGAAAACACAAAAATGTAAAATTAGTGAGTGATCCTAGGAAATTGGAAAAATTAGTGCAAAAACCAAATTTCGGAACATCCATGATTATAAACGAAAATCTAGTCGCTGTCAGTATGAAGAAAACAACAATAGTCATGGACCGTCCGTTATACATAGGTATGTCGATTTTGGACATAAGTAAAACCCTGATGTATGATTTCCATTATAACAAAATGGTTAAACACTACGGAAGGGAAAACATTGGAGTCGCATACATGGATACGGACGCGTTTATCTACTGGATAAAGACTTTGGACATGTATGAAGACCTAAGGACTTTTCCATACAAAGAAGATTTCGACTTTTCTGACTATCCGAAGAACCATCCAAATTTTAATGAAAAAAATAAAAAAGTAATTGGAAAATTCAAAGATGAAGCAAATGGAATGCCTTTAGAAGAAATAGTGGCGCTGATGGCAAAATTGTATTCATTTAAGATGTACCACGAGAACAACACACCGACAGTGAAAAAAGCAAAAGGAGTGAAGACATCTTATTTGAAAAAACACGTAACATTTGACCACTACAAGACTTGTTTGTTTGAAGATACTACGATATCAGCAACATTCAACAATATCCGAAGCTTCAAGCATCAAGTCTACAGTGTCACCGAAATTAAAAAAGCACTGTCAGCTCGGGATGATAAAAGACATATTTTGCCCGACAAAATCCACACTCTTCCATTCGGCCATTACTCCCTAAACCCTATCAACTAGTAACCTATTCTTCGTCCTTCTACAACTTCGACCTTATTCCTTTCTCCTTCCGTAAAAAAAATGGGGAACACGGCAAGTCCAACGCCGTGTTCCCCATTTTTTTTACACAAGTTTGGATGACCTTGACCCATATAAATGATGTGAATATTTAAGACAACGTTCATTGTGATTATACATGTGATACAACAAACATTGAAACCTGCAATATGAAGGACTTGAAGCAACAAATTGTCAACGAACTTCATAAACCTGCAAGAAGAAAGTTTCCACGAAGAAATACGGTGATAAAAGGAATTAATGATTTATATCAAGCAGATTTAATCGAAATGATTCCTTATAGCAAACAAAATTAAGGATATAAATACATATTGACTGTTATTAACTGTTTTTCAAAAATGGCAGATGCTTTACCAATAAAAGATAAAAGTGGCAAAAGTGTTACAAAAGCAATGGAAACAGCTATACAAAGAGACAAACATACTATTAAACATTTACAAACAGATGATGGAAAAGAATATTTTAATAAGGAATTTGCAAATTTAATGAAAAAACACAATATAAACCATTACTCAACCAATTCAGAGGTAAAAGCTTCAATAATCGAAAGATTCAACAGAACTTTAAAAAGTGCAATGTATAAAATGTTTTCCAACAGAGGATCGCACATATGGATTGATATGTTACCAAAACTTATAAACAATTACAATAACAAATTTCATAGGACTATCGGGATGAAACCAAACCAAGTAACTAGTAAAAATGAAAACCTTGTATTAAAACGTATAAAAACGAATACTAAACCAAAAGTTGAAAAACTAAAGCCTAAAAAATTTAATGTGGGTGATAAAGTGCGAATAAGTAAATATAAAGGTGTATTCAGTAAAAGATACCTGCCAAATTGGACCAATGAGGTTTTTACTGTATTCAAAGTACAACCTACAGTACCTGAGACATATATTTTAAAAGATAATAAAGGACAATTGCTTGAAGGAGGGTTTTATGGACATGAAATGTTAAAATCAACAGTAGGCGATGTATATTTAGTTGAAAAGGTGTTGCAACGGAAAAAAGATAAGGTCAAAGTACGATGGTTAGGATTTAATAAGACGGAAGATTCTTGGATACCTAAAAAGGATTTGATATAACGATAGAGAATCATTTTAGGTTGAACCATTATAAAGGATGGAGATAGTACCACAAAAAGAGAGTTTTACTATTAATAATATAGATGAACTCACAGTGGATAATTCAGAATTCAATAGTGGGAAACATGGCAATTTGTTACCAAACACCGTTCGTTGTCTGGTTACCGGACCTTCCAACTGTGGAAAAACTAATGTAGTATTCAATTTGATTACAAACCCTAAAGGATTACGATTTAACAATCTATATGTATTTTCAAAATCACTACAACAACCAAAGTATCAATTATTGGAAAAGATACTGACTAATGTGCCTGAAGTTAAATATTTAAAGTTTAATGCAAGCGAGAGTGTCATGCAGCCACAAGAAGCTAAACCATTCTCCGTGTTTATATTCGACGATGTATCTTGTGAAAACCAAAACACAATAAGGAATTACTTCGCTATGGGTCGACATAACAACATAGATAGCATTTATATTGGCCAAACTTACAGCAAAATACCTAAACAACTCATTAGAGACAATGCAAACATGTTAATTGTATTTAAACAGGACGAAACCAACCTAAAACATATATATTTTGATCATGTAAATGCGGATATGACATTTGAACGATTTAAAGAGTTGTGCGGAAAGGCTTGGGCTGAAAAGTATGGGTTCCTAACAATTATGAAGGAACAACCGCTAAACAATGGTCGATACAGGATAGGATTTGATAAATTTATATTAATACATTAAACGCGGTATAACACATTCATTGTTGTACAACACGTCTTGCTACAAACATGGTTAACCAAGAAAAATTAGTAAAAGAAATAAAATCACTTAGTGATTCTATTCGGGCTAAAAACAGAGCATTGAAACTAGGTATTAGCGAGAGGGAGAAATTCCTTGAATCTACTTTTAAACCTATTACTGAACCCTTGAAACAATTAAACAAAAAATTTGCTAAACCTGTATTGGAAGGAGATGCGATTGCACCTATTACGAAGTTTGAAAGAGAAAATGTAAAATCAGAAGAGTTTAGTGATGAAGACCTGGAATCCTCTACGTATAGTGGTTTTAGCGGTGGAGAACCCGAAAGAGAGCTAGAATCACCGGACTATAGTGGAATAAAAGAATTATATGAAGTAAAAGCCAAAAGAGGACATGAAGTTGTATCAACTGCTAGTGAAGAGGAAAAAGAAGAAGAGACAAGGGAAGGTCCGTCAAACATAAGCTTGTTGGGTGAAAACATTCATAACAAAGGACCTTTAGGAAGGAAATACATGGTAAAAAATGTTACTTGGAACAATTCCTAATAAGAATTACCATAGTTATGGAGCGAGATTAACAGAAGACGGTTTAATGATAGGTAATAGCCCGTTAAACGTTGACGAACATGATAATATTGTCATTGGTGATCAAAGATATAAGGGCACAAAAGGATTATTTGAATTATTATTTGAAAATAAGCCTTCAGTATCATTAGTGAAAGAAAAAGACATGGAAGCATATAAAAATATTTTGGAACAGACAAATGCATATAGGAGAAAGTATTTACCTGACCAACCTCCTTTTAGATCTAAGTCTTTAAAATATAAAGAATTTGTATCCAAGTTAATACCAACTAGAAGACAAACAATGCCGTTAACACAAAGAAAACCTGTAAAACGAAGATTTATGGCATCCACTTTGGATGTAAGTGCTCAGGAACGAAGAAAAAGAAGTAAGTCCGTTACAGAAACAGGTTTAATGAAGAAATTATATAACACAAATGTGATTTATTATAATAACATCAATAAATTGGTGGATAGAATGAAACTAATACATGAAGCTAAAGAAGCGGGTCATACTGGATTGGAAAACGAATGGGTGGCTTTAGTGGATGAACTCCGAAACCGTGGGGTAATCTCATAAAAATGCGTTACTCCTTAGAGTACTATTCAGTTGCACCATGAGTGTTGACAAGTTCGGACGTTACTCCTCGGATGGGTTATATTATGCGAATAATTTAAAAAGAAGTGCTGGTTTACCACAAACACCTGATGGAGATTATGATATGAGTAATAAAAGGTTAAAAAACATAAAAGATCCTTCGGATGAAAACGATGCAATAAACTTAAAAATTTTAAAGGAAAAGATATCGCCAACATTAAAACTACAAAATAACACATATGACGCGGAAAATCATAGAATTATCAACGTTGGTAAACCAAATGAAAATGGTGATGCGATAAACAAAGGTTATTTGTCATCTGAATTAAAAAATACGTTAAAATTCAATGGGAAAACGTATAGTGCCAACAATAAACGTATATCCAACGTAGATGACCCTAAAGATGCAAAAGACAGCGTAAATAGACGCTATTTACATTCTTTGATACCTGAAAAGACAAAAGATGGATTTTCTTTTTATAAATTTGTTATTAATGATATAGGCTATCCAAAAACTGAAAACGATGCTGTAAATCTAAAATATATTAAAGATCATTGCATCATACGTGATGTAGGGGTTATAGATTGTTTTAATAATTGTTTAGCAAATGTTAAAGATGGTTCGGCGCCATCAGATGGTGCAACAGTGGGTCAAATGATGGAAACCTTAAAACAAGAAACAACCTCTTTTGTAAAACAAGATCAAGTAGTATCGAAGCAAGGGGATGAATTTGTTCAAGGTAATGAAAAATTTAATTTATTAACATACAAAAATGATGCTTGGGATTGCATGGATAAAAAGTTATCAAATATGGGATGGGGTTATGAAAAACAAGATGCAGCTGCTTTATCACAAACCGTACATCTAGATCCAGATCGATATTTTAGATGGTTTACATGTAATAATAGAGTGATAAGAGACTTGGCACAAGGAAGAGAAGCAAATGATGCTGCAACTGTAGGACAAACCATCACAACATCATTAAAGGATAGTAAAGTGTATGATTGTAATAATAAACGTATAACAAACCTTAAAGACCCTGAACATGTAGATAATGCTGTCACTGTTAATTTTCTTGTAAAAGTTTTAGGTAATGCGATATTTGATTTACACAATCATTTTACACCAGATATTCTTCAAGGAAAATCAGGTCATAATACTTATGCTGAATCCATGAGAGGTGAGTATATTAAACGAGAAATTTATAATAAATACTTTATTAACCCTAAAACGAAACAGTTTAGATCATCAGATTGGGGTGATATTGATATTTAAGTAAATAACTCAATAAATGACTTCATTTATGTGCAACCTGTCATAGAGTTAACACATGAGTTGCACATTGCCATTATAAAAGGACAATAATGACGTTCAAGTACATCAGTCCATATCGAGACACTGCAAGAAAAGGAGGTGGGATCACGTCCACAGCGGTTTCTCTGTTAAGTAAAGCTTTAAAACAAATTCCAGTAGGATCCATAGTAAATAGAGCAATAGACGCATTACCATACGAATTTCATATACCAGGAGGTTATCAGTATTGCGGACCAGGAACTAAATTGAAAAAACGACTGGAAAGAGGCGATCCTGGCATAAACAAGTTAGATCAGGCTTGTAAAGAACACGATATCGCATATTCCACGTTTGCCGATTCAAAAAATAGATCAATAGCTGACAAAAAGCTTGCGGACATAGCTTGGCAACGAGTAAAATCAAGTGACGCTAGCATAGCAGAAAAAGCAGCAGCTTTAGCAGTAACAGCAGGTATGAAGGCTAAAACAGCAGTAGGAGGTGGAAGAAGGAGGAGAAGGAGAGTAAAAAGGAGGTCAACCACAAGAAAACATGGAGGAAATATAAAAAGAAGACGACGATCTACAAGAAAAGGCAGGAAGAAGCCCACCGTGTGGTCAATGGTAAAAAACGGGGCAGGTCTTTACCTAAGACCTTATCGTGCATATTAAATGAAAGAAATCAATTGGTCATACCACATAAAGCATTAACCAATATTGAATTATTTAAATATATTTCCTGTTTAAAAATACCATTTTTCCGCGGTGTGTTTATGAAAGACAGTTTACCAAAGAAAATGTGGCAAAATGAGACTTTTTTTTTTTTTTTTTTTTTTGAGGGAGAGGCGGAAAAATGCATTACGCACACAGGTGGCCAGCCTGTAGTGTGGGGCTCCCCTAAAAACGGGTTTACCCACTAAAAAACCTCCTCTACTCTTTAGGAATCTAACCTGGAATTGTTTGTCACATTACGTCAGGCTAGGCCTAAATTTGGCTTACGCCCGTGGGGCTCGCTCCTTATCCAGCCGCTCGATCAAGGGATCTGGGCCACTTCGCGGTCCAGATCGGTTTTCTTTTCCAGGAGGATGCCCCGGACGAACTGTGACAAACAATCCCAGTTGCCCTCATCCTCCAAAATCTTTTGGCAGACCGAGTCCACCGAAAATGCACCAAAGATTTGTGTGGCCTCCAGGCGGGGCCCTTCCCAACGGGGACAGCGGAAGAATGTGTGTTCCGCATCGTCGGGAACACCCGGGCAATAAATGCAGTCCGGTGAACCAGTCTTTCCCATCCGGTTCAGGTACGACCGAAAATAGCCGTGACCTGTCAAAAATTGGGTCAGGTAGTAGTCCACCTCCCCATGCCGCCGTTCCACCCATGGTTGGACCTGCTTGATAAGTCGCGCAGTCCATCGTCCTCGGGTGTCGTGCTCCCGGCTGTGTTGCCACTGCTGGAAGGTTCGGGAGCGCTCTTCTGTTCTTGCCGTGTCCTTGCCGATCTCGCCTTGTCTCTGATAAATCGCTTTCCTCTCCCCTGCCAAGAGCTTGACAGGGATGACTCCGGCGACCACCAGGACGGCAGGCTCGGACACTGTCCGGTAGGCGGAACACACCCGGAGCGCAGCTTGACGCTGAACCCGGGCGAGTCGCAACCTGTAGCACTCCTTATCTAGAGCGCCTGCCCACACCTCTGCCCCGTAAAGAAGCACGGACTGGACCGCGGACATCAACAGACGTCTTCTGCTGGATCGGGGACCCCCGACATTGGCCATCAGCCTACTAAGGTAAGTCACTACCTTAGCGGCCTTGTCCGCCGTACGGAAGATCTGATCCCTCCAGCTTAACTTGGTGTCCACCATAACCCCGAGGTATTTGGCGGCACGAGTTGATGTGACCACCTCCCTTCCCACTCGAAACGGGACGACGGTGTCGATCCTCTTCTTCGTGAGAATCACGATCTCCGTCTTACTGAGAGCAAGTGAGAGACCGTGATCGGACATCCAGTTGTTGACCACCCGCATAACTCGGTTCAACTTCAGTTGGGCCAGCTCAACGTTGCGTGCAGCAATGAGAGCTGCGACGTCATCGGCGTACCCAACCAAAGTGGTTTCCTCAGGCATCTCGGACCTTAGGAGGCTGTCATAGGCAACGTTCCAGAGATCCGGGCCGAGTATTGAACCTTGTGCGGCACCAGAAGTGACTTCCATCGTCCGCGTTCCGTCCCTCGTGTCATAAATCAGGCTTCGAGACCGTAGATAATCCTCGATGAGCCGCAACAGATATGCAGGAATACGAAAGGTGTTGCGAAGCGCATCCAGCATATCGACCCACCTCGCAGAGTTGAAGGCATTCTTGACATCAAGCGTAACAAGAAGCACTACTCGGCGGGAGAAATGGTTGTGGCTCTCGGCTCTCTCCACAGCTCTCTGAACTTCGGTGACAGCGTCGATCGTTGACCGTCCCTTTCTGAAGCCGTACTGACGGGGGCATAAGTCCCCGGCAGCTTCCACGGCAGAAGTCAGGCGGGAACGGATCAGCTTCTCGAACAGCTTTCCAGCCGTGTCCAACATGCAGAGAGGCCTGTGGGACGACGGCAGCTCGGGATCACCTTTGCCCTTGCTGATCAGTACAAGCCTGGCTGTTTTCCAGGGAGCCGGAAACACCCCTTCTACCAAACAGGCATTGTACATTCTCAACAACAAGTCAGCGTTGATTAAAAATGCTTTCTTTAAAGCCTCACTGGGAATCCCGTCCGGGCCAGGAGCCTTGTTGCTCTTCAGGGAGAGAACGGAGGTTTCTAGCTCCTCGAAAGTGAAGAGTGGAACGTCCTCTACCCGTCCGAAGTCAACCGGCGGTCGCTGTGGATGTTCAGGAAACAACGCAGCGACGATCCTCCCCATGGTGGCGCCCTCCATGATAGAAGGTGGAGAGCGGGCGCCGAGTTTCTGTGTTACAAGTTTGTAACCCAGGCCCCAGGGGTCGGAATCAACGTCGTCACGAAGTCTCCTCCAGCTATTCGCCTTGCTCCTGTTGATCGCCTGGCGGAGAGATTTTCTCGCAGCTTTATAGGCCTCCGACTTACGAACTCTGTCTGCGGGGATTCTCGCTCTTGTGGCGGCTCGTCTAGTTCTTAAACATGTTCTTCTGAGTTCCGCAATCTCTTCAGTCCACCAGTAAACGGTTTGTTTGTCGCGTCGGGGTTTCCTTCGCGGCATAGACTGGTCGCAGGCCGAGACGATCAGTTCCATCGTGGATGTTACTAGTGCCTCGGCCCCAGCCTCACCAGGATTCCCCTGCGCTCCCCGAGAGATGACTTCGGTGAACTTGACCACGTCCAGTTTGTTGGTGTTCCACCGGCGTGGCCCTTCCCGAGATGCGGAAACTCGACGATTTGCCTGATCATGCAGGTCAAACACGACGTATTGGTGGTCGCTACCCGTGTAGTCCTCCACAACCCTCCAGCCAGAGATCCTCGGAAGGAGCGACTCAGACGCAAAGGTGACATCGGGGATCGTGCCTCTCTGCCCGGGGCGCCGAAAAGTAGGTGTGTCGCCCTGGTTGAGGACGACAAGACCGGCCCTGGCGATGAAATCCAGGATGTATTTCCCCCGGGAGTTGGTAGAGGGCATTCCCCACTCGACGGCCCTGGCGTTGAAATCGCCACCAACGACGACATGCCCGGTGGTGCCGAGAACCCACTCCTCTAGGTTATCTATCTTGTCGCGGAAGTCCTGGACGGCCTCGTTGGGTGTGAGGTAGCAACTGAAGATAGTCACGTCCCCACACCGAACCCAGACGAATCCTCGGCCGCGCCCGTGACTCCGCACCAAGACATCTCGTGTATTACGTGCCCAAAATGCAGCAGTACCGAGGCTGTCCGAGATCCAAATGTTTGGGTCTCTGTCCCGATACTGTTCGCTGATAAGGAGCGCGTCAGCACCAAGTTCTCGGGCGAGCTG
Organism: Neoaliturus tenellus; assembly: GCA_030545055.2. NCBI lineage: Eukaryota > Metazoa > Arthropoda > Insecta > Hemiptera > Cicadellidae > Neoaliturus > Neoaliturus tenellus. The sequence goes on along the minus strand of JAQYXR010000268.1, from coordinate 111,857 downwards.
ATCTAGAAGGTTATCAGCTCCCCAGGATCTATGAAGGTTGGCCTGGAGGATGCGAATTACCGGCCGCTGCCTTTTGCCTGTTCAAGTGCGGCTCTGAAGGCACCGCACTGACCAGACCCGGGTAAGTGACCGAGGGCACTGGAGCCTGAATCCTTGCAGAGAAAGCAGGAGGGGCTCGAGGAACATTCCTTGCGTTTGTGGCCCTGGCTTCCACACTGGAAGCAGTTGGCACTCCTGTCGGGCCCTTTACAGTTTCGGGAGGAGTGGCCGAAGTCGAGACAGCGAAAGCATCTCGAAACTACCACCCTCCGTTTGAGCCTGCAACTGACCCAACCGACTCTGAGGTGCTGAAGGCTAAGCAGCTTATTGGCGTGCTTTTCGCCCATTTCAGCAACAGCCATCCGGAGTTGACTTCGGTTGGGCTTTGTCAGCCATACCCTCACTCCATCAGCTGGTATCTCCGGGAGTGCCACCTGGATCGCACGGGTCACCTCCTCTTCGGTGGAGAGGGCATCAAGGTCCCGAATCTCGACCGAACACTTCGGTTCTAGGGCCTTGATTGAGCCTTTGTCCCCAAGTGCAGTCTTGAGGGAAGCGGCAAAACCGATCTTGTCACTCGACTTCCCCAGTTCGAGGAGGACATCCCCGTTCTGGGTTGGCAAAATGAGACTGGAATTGTAAATTTGGATAATACTGAAGGGCCTGGCACCCATTGGGTTTGTTATAAGAAACTAAATAACGATGTATATTATTTTGATAGTTTCGGTAATTTGCCACCACCAAAAGAACTTCAAAATTACTTTAAATCTGCTAAAAACATATATTATAACTATAAAAGAGAACAACCTGATAATACTTCAATATGCGGCCATTTATGTTTGGAATTTCTAGCTAAAAGTATCAGTCACTATTGAGATGTCTTCCTATACGGTATCATTAACAGGAAAATCGTCCACTTTACGAAGTATCCTTTTTCCAGCGTTACGCTTGCAAAAAGGAAGGTTTTGGGAGGCGGCACTATTGGATTTTACAACGTACAACTCTATTCCCAATGTTACGGAAGGTAAAAATAACATATTGCATTATTATAAGGGAAAGGATGCCAGTGGAAAATTTACAGACTTACAAGAGTGCAGGTTACCCACAGGTTCTTATGAAATTGATCATATAAATGATTTTTTGCAAACTAAAATGGGAAAAGACAATATAACATTAAAAGGTAATAATAATACGATGAAAGCTGAAATTACTTCCAAATATTATATAGATTTCACTCAACCAAACTCAATTGGTGATTTATTAGGATTTTCCAACGATGGGCCTGTATTAGAACCAGATGTAACACATTCCGGTAAGAAAACAGTAACAATATTAAAAGTCAATAGTATAGACATAACTTGTAACATTATACAAGGTGCTTACAGGGATGGGGCTTACACCCACATCATACATACTTTTTACCCAAGTGTACCACCTGGATTTAAAATTGTTGAAAAGCCACAAAACCTGGTATATTTACCGTTGAACACCACTTTCATTTCAGACATCGTGTTGAGCGTATTGGATCAAGACGGTAACTTGGTAGACTTCAGAGAAGAGCCTATTACGATTAGATTACATTTAAAATCAACACTTTAATACAAAACCATGGGTTTAACATTTAAAAGCGAACAACCTACGGGAAACCGCATTAGTAGCTCTTCAGCTGTGGAGGAGTTAACACGCGAGAACATCCGTTTCTTAGAGAGAATTGGATTAAAATTAACCGATTATGGATATACTGGATATAGCGCAGGGTCCAACATTCGACGAAACCCTATGGGAAAAAGAATATCACACCCACAACCCTTACACTTCATCGAAATTAAACAATAACGATGAAATTCGTATTCCCATACAAAATCAAGACATTTACACATTACCATGTGAAAGTTACTTGTACATTGAAGGACAAGTTACTAAAAAGGACGGTACTACTGTTGGTACAACAGTTCCATTTATAAATAATCCTATGGCTTTCTTATTTGATGAAATTAGATATGAAATATCAGGTGTAACAGTTGATTCCACTAAAAAAGTAGGTATTACGACAACTTTAAAAGGATTAACATCTATAACACCCAATGAAACCAATTTACTTAAACCTGCCGGATGGGTATTACCTACGATTGACACGATCACTCCAAATCCAAATGGATATTTTGATTTTCATATTCCATTACGTTTGTTGCTTGGTTTTGCTGAAGATTATAGGAAAATAATATTAAACGTTAAACAAGAATTAGTTTTGTTGAGATCTTCTAACGATAAAGACATTATTAAAGCTGCAGATGCTACTACAGATGCGACTTTAGAATGGAAATTAAAATTAGACAAAATTGTATGGAGAGTTCCACATGTAAAATTGGCTGACGAGCATAGAATGCTACTTTTAAGAAAATTAAAAGCCGATCGTGATATTGTTATTCCATTTAGAACTTGGGAATTTCATGAGCATCCCAGTTTACCTACTACGGATCGACACACTTGGACTGTTAAAACATCGAATTATGTAGAACGAGCCAGGTATATTATATTTGGTTTACAAACAGGTAGAAGAGACGCCATTACTAAACATGCAGGACAATTTGATCATTGTGACTTGAAAAATATTAAAGTTTATTTAAATTCACAATTCTTTCCATACGACAATTTAAATGTGTCATTCACTAAGAAGAAATACAGTATATTGTACGATATGTACGCGAGATTCCAAAGTTCATATTACGGTAAAACAAATACACCTTTATTATCACCTGACAAATATTTCGATGCCTACCCAATAGTTGTAATCGATTGTTCTAAACAAAATGAATCAGTAAAGTCATCAAGTGTGGATATAAAAATAGAAATGGAATTCAACGATGCTATACCGGCTAATACAACTGCATACTGTTTAATTCTACATGATAAAATCGTAACATACACACCTTTAACTGGAATTGTTAAAAATGTATTGTAAGAACCGGTTTTGTTTCATTCCGCGAGTATAAAAGCAGAGCGTACAGACCGCTCCTCATCAGTTTGTTGCCTACTGTTGTATGGGTAGCATCGTATTCAATATGGCTTCTCCTAGTGGTACACCTGAAAATATGGTAGATATTGAGAAGGAGATATCTGAGTTTTTAGATCCTCAAGGTCACCAGGAAGGAGGTGAACAAAACGTTTGCGGACAACTTCACGCCAGTAATAATGTTGAAGAAAAAGGTAAAAGAAGAAAGACTATACAAAAGGGAAAAAGGGATATTGAAGATAATATTTCTCCAAACATATTGAGTGAGGTATTTTTGCGAATATTTTACCCAATCTCTTCCAGTTTGGATAAAAGTGTTTTAATCGGTGTTATGAAATCTACAGATTATTCCCCTACTGTAATTTTAACTCATGGACCCAAAATGATTTTGTTTACGGACAGTGCTTGGGAATCGTTTATGAAACATTTGCATCTGCTAGAATGCTATTTAAGTAGTAACATGTTTGGAAGAAAGACAAGGGTAGGACTTTTGGATTCAAATGTGGAAATTGATATTATTAAACAACGTGGTGATCATCAGCTACGGTTTAGAGACACAACAAGACATGATAACAAAATTCAACTTAATCGAGAGGAGTTTTTCATTTTAACTTGTGCTACTGAACCTATAACAAGATACTTGAGACAACTGGTGTTTTCAAGTTCGATTATTAAAGATTATCTGGAAGACACTTTGGACAAACAACCGGACGCACCTATATTATACGGACCTGTGGATACTTCTATATTTAATAGAGTTCCTCATGAAGTACAGATGTGGAGACAATTGGAAAAGTACGCTCAACTACATAAGAAATCAGTAAAACAAGAAGAAGAGGAAGATGGAGGAGAAGAATCAAGTGTTAGTGATGAAAATGAAAACAAGGAAAATATAAAGATGGAAACTTAAATGACAATGGTTAGTTTTTAAAACAATAACCAACATTTTGTGGGGTTAGGCCTATTGGGGACGGTGCCCACGTTAAATATACACCAACGCGCCAACAACTGTACGGCCTGGTATAAAAGTAGTACCTACCGTGGTGTGGAAATCAGTTGACCTCCTGACTTCGTAATGAGCAGACGTGTGACCTTCAAAATGGACAAGGGAGAAGAAGAACAACAAGTAAAGTCCAAGCCTGGTATTATTGAGTTTCAAGCGTTTCGTGGTAATGATGATAGATTCATTATAAAAGAACTTGTGTTTTTGGACATGAATACAAGTGTTCCTTATTCGTTTTTATTTAAACCACCATGTTCTTATTCGTCTTTAACTAGTAAAGCCGCTACTACCAACAGATGGATTTCAAAACACTTCCATCATATCGATTGGTATGATGGTTTTACAAGTTACACGGACTTGTATCACATTATGCATCACTTTTCAGACAAGTTTACCAATATTTACACAAAGGGGCTGGAAAAGAAAAGATGGATTGAAGGATTTACTCATGTTCCGGTTAATGATGTGGAATTGGATAAGAATTATCAATACATGCTGGAAACCATATGTATTTGTACAAAAAGCCCAGAACATGATAAAGATAGACATTGCGCTTTGAAAAATGCCTATAAACTCGCCTCTTACCTTCAAAATGGGGAAGTGGGGAGTGGTGGGGGTAACGGAGAGTATATAAGTGGGGAGCAGACAGGGACCTGGCATGAGTATTACTCGAGATTCCGAGACGACAACATCTCCGAGCAAGAAGACGATCTGTAACCTGACCATGGCATCTCACCAGTTCCTTCAGACTTTGGTCGAGCAGTTCAATGCTCACTCCAAGTCAACAATATTACCTGTAAAGAAGTGCTCGGAACTAAAAGACGAGAAGCACTACATAATCCATGCTATGAAGAAGATGGAAACTACAGTTGGGGAGGCCATCTGCTGCAGTCTCAGCGAGGCGCCATTTACTCCGGGGGATGAACCAAAGTTCCAGGTGTACCTGCCCAAGAGATTCGTCCATCTTCTACAAAACGAGGATCTTCGCTCTATTCAACCCGGGTGTCTATACCTGGTGTCGCACGGCTGCACGGGTAGCAATTCTACAGAGTTGACCATCCACATCGCTGACAAGCAGCAGTGTTAGATTTAAGTTTTAATGTTGTACATATGTTGTTGTTGTAATGTTTTATAAATAAACGAATCATAAAAGACAAAAAAAAAAATAAAAAAAACAAAAAAAAAAAAATGCAACATATCAATATGTGACAGACTTCACGTATTGATATGTTGCATTTTTTTTTAAACTTCGCGGGTGACCTTGACCTTTGACCTTTGCATTTCACAATTACCCCCACTACCGTAATTACCCCCACTACCGCACTAGGATTCAAACCTGCTTGGATGCAAAGAACGGTCAGTCTGTTGCCAACTAGCAAACGATGAGCACCTTGTACGAGCTTTGCTTACAACGAGTTATAACTGACGCATCTTTATTCCAGACGGCTTTACGAGATAATATCCCTATAACAGTAAAGCAGGATATCGAGGAGTACAAGAAAGATAATAGAGGGTATTCGGGATACTCCTGGTATAGGTTTCAAGACGGGGAAAAGTTTTGTAGGCCTTGTGGCAATGCTGCCGTCAGAGACCTTCGACGGTTCGTACAGGAAGGTGGTAGAAAACAGTTTGGATTTCTAGCACCAATGTTTAGATTTGAAAACTACAAGGACACCTGTGCTATTTGTTCCATCCCTTTGTATCAATGGAAAAAGTTTAGAAGTGTTTAATTGCATCTTCCATACCCCCACCACCATCACCCCCACCACTTTTCCATGTACCTCCAAACGCTGTGCCTCGGCTTCATTTCTACTCCAGCAGCCAACCTAGCAACATCAGGATGTCTCTCAACGTCAGTTGCGCAAGTTACGAGGAGGTGAGCATCAAGACTCAGCAGGAGCTAAACGACTTATACAAGGAGTTGCAGCTGATGGTGGCACGAGGCTACCGTATAAATGTGCAAGTTTACGCTTGCAATATACGGAACACCCGGCAGTCAAAGGAAGAGCCTGGACACTCCTCGACGGCTTCCTCACCAGCGTCCATGAAGACCGAGCCAGACAACTTGGACTACTTCAGCTGACTAGCAGTTGTATTTCTTGTCCTAACCATTGTAGAATATGTATATTTTTTCATTATATTAAAGAAGTAAAAGAGCAAAAACACCTATCTTGTTACTGACATATAAGCTCAGTAACAAGATAGGTTTTTTTAAAACACAATTTGGATGACCTTGAAACTTCCCCCTCCACTGCTTTGTTACCCCCACCACTTGACTATTGGTGTACATGGCACATCGCAATTGGAAACCTCATTCCATCTTCAACAGCCACACCGACAACATCAACAATGGCAAACCTACCAACAGATGAAAGATGTCCTCACGCATGTTGTGACTTCGTCCACGAGTTGGAGAAGAGGATGCAGGAGAGGGCGATAAGAAGAAAACAGATCCACTCAGAAAATATCATGATAGTTAACGGCTATCTTTTATTGTTCGGCCTTATTATGGTTGTACTTTTCATACTGTATGGCATAGTCACATGTGTCGGCAAGGTTGCAGAAGAAAACGCTCGCCACCATCAATTGGAAAGTTTCAATGTTACTTTGTAAGTTTTCCTTTTTTTTAAAACTCCGTTTGGATGACCTTGAAAATTCCCCCACTACTCCACCACACCCCCCACCACTTCACCATGTTCCTGCATGAGCATCACATCAACCGTCATTCCTTGTCCGACAAGCAACCATGGCAGACAACAACACCATCAGCCAAGCTGACTCCACTACTGATGTCGGTACAAGTACGGGTTGGACACTGTCGATCGATAGTGTACACTATTTGGAGTCAATTTGCGAACGTATGAAGGAAATACTGCGGGACAACCCTGGGATCATAATACAAATGAATTTAAATTATGATTGGTCCCAAGTTAGAATGCAAGGGGACGACAACAACGGTCAACAATCTCCACAATATTCGCCCATGTCCCCGATCTATCCTTACGGCGAGTCTGACGTCGATGAAGATGAGGCTGATGAAGATGCAGGGGACAACGAGGCTGAAGAGGAGTAAGCTTCATTCCTTTTTTTTTAAACCTAAATTGGATGACCTTGAGAATTCCCCCTCCACTATTTCCTTTTTTTAAAACCCAAATTAGATGACCTTGAAAATACCCCCTCTACTTTTCAATACTGTTACCACAGTCTGTAGCTCACATCATTCCTTGCTTAGCTATCATGGCGGACAGCACTCTTTCTCGAGTTGACTCCACTACGGATGAAGAATGGCCATTTTCCTGGAATGTTCATCTGCAAGACTCGGCAGAAGTGGATATGTTGCATGAGAAATTGGTGTATGTATTAAACGAAAACCCCAACATTGAATGTAGAATGACTATGGATTTCGATGCGACAGGGGTCCACACTCAACCTTCCACTTCAAGCCAGCCTGAGCCTCAGCTTCAGCAAAAGAACTTTACACATCTTTACACTCCAATACGGCCGGAGGATGTGGTTATCAGCGAGGCGGACTCTACTACAAGTTATATTGAGCCAACGAATTGGAAGCTTGTTGTTGACACCTTACACAAGGTCGACTTAGTATGTGACAAATTAAAGGAATTGATGATGCAAGATCCTGGTCTTCGTTTTAAAATTGATTTGTTTTTCATCTGGGGAGCACCTGCACGGGGCTCTTCGTCTGACAGCTCTCCAAGTACAACGGACGAGGAGGAGGAGGACGACTAGTTATCTTTTTTAAAACTCCGTTTGGATGGCCTTGACCTTTCCCCCTCCACTGAGTTTATTTAAGGTGCACTCTCAATGACTGCGGCATCATTTCATCGCGCACCTTCACCACAGCAGCATGGAGAGTCGACTCAACTACTGTTGCGAACAGAAATGTTTTTCATGGCCAAATGACATTGATGTTGCGGATGGCCTGGCGTGTAGAAAATGTGAAGCTTTTGGTCAATGCATGTGTAAGTGCAAGTCTTGGAAGAAGCCGAAACCAGAGTTGAAGACATTCCATGTGTACCAGATGAGAGGGCATAAGTACACTTGTTGCCCTGAACGTTGCATTGAATTCACACTAAAGCAGCTAACTGGCTGCAAATTGTGCAACAATCATTTTGCAGGTTTTTGCAAACATTATTTAGGAGCCTGTCAGTACAGATCAACTTGGCATACAGAAGCACTCACTATCAATGAAATCACTATAGATACACAAGAGTAGTCTTTCTACTCTTTTCTTTTTTAAAACTCCATTTGGATGACCTTGACCTTTCCCCCTCCACTCACCTTAGTTTATATAAACCCCATTCCCACTGACCACAGCATCACTTCATCGTGCACCCTCGTCAGAGCAACATCGACTATGGAAAGTAAGCGCATCTCATGTTGCGAGCATAGGTGTTTGGAGGTACAAGGCGTCACATATTGTGCAAAGAGGCGTTGGGAGGAAGAGACGGGGACAACCTATTGCTGTGAGGATAAGTGTTTCCTCTTGCCAAAGTGGCAAGTGGATGGGCTGGCCTGCCGGCAATGTGAATGCTTCGGATGTTGCAGGTGTAGATGTAAGAACCAACAGCTGCCACCACCAGTACTACAAACTTTCAAAATCTACAAATCCAAATACTTTTATACTTGTTGTCCGCAGCGGTGTATTAAATTTCACTTCTCCAATCTTACCAATTGTCGGAAGTGCTACGGACAACCTGATGGGTGGTGCACCTGTTTTCTGGACTCCTGCCGCTACAGATCGGATTGGCTTACAGATCCGTTGGAAATTGATGAAGTCGCCCAGGAAGCACAAGAGTAGTCTTTCTACTCTTCAACTTTTTTAAAACTCCATTTGGATGACCTTGAGATTTCCCCCTCCACTTCCCCATATACCTAGAGTACACGGAGCCTGGCAGTCAGTCACTCGGTGGCTGTCGTGGGGTGTGCATCGGTGTCGGCACTCCGTTGTTAGGTTTTCAAGGTCACAGTAATATGAAATTGTTGGTGTTGTGCTGGTTCGAGGTCACCTGAGGGATTACCGATTGCCCATTTAGGCAGGGTCATGTCAGAAACTCGAGTTTAACTTGGCACTTTTGCCGTTTCTCGTCGCAAATTCGCTCCAAGTGGTCAAGGTCACGGGGACTCTGACTGAAACTCGGAGCGTAGTGCGAAAAACGGCAAAAGTGTCAAAAAATTTTAAGTTTCGGCGTGACCTTGACCTTAGTGGCGTCGGTGACGTCATTTTGATGACGTGAGGGGTGATGACGTCATCAGCACGTCATTTCTGTGACGTCATGGTTGTGACGTCATCGAAATGACGTCATTGGTGATGACGTCATCGATGACGCAATCGATGACGTCATCGATGACGTCATCGGTGAGGTCATTGACCTCGATGACGTCATCCCTCAGGTGACCTTGAACTGGGCCAGCACCAACAATTTCACACTACTTACATCTGGTTCTAATACAGGCCCATCGTTGGAAAATCCTAATAAATCACCAATTGAGTTTGGTTGAGTGAAATCTATATAATATTTGGAAGTAATTTCAGCTTTCATCGTATTATTATTACCTTTTAATGTTATATTGTCTTTTCCCATTTTAGTTTGCAAAATTCATTTATATGATCAATTTCATAAGAACCTGTGGGTAACCTGCACTCTTGTAAGTCTGTAAAATTTTCCACTGGCATCCTTTCCCTTATAATAATGCAATATGTTATTTTTACCTTCCGTAACATTGGGAATAGAGTTGTACGTTGTAAAATCCAATAGTGCCGCCTCCCAAAACCTTCCTTTTTGCAAGCGTAACGCTGGAAAAAGGATACTTCGTAAAGTGGACGATTTTCCTGTTAATGATACCGTATAGGAAGACATCTCAATAGTGACTGATACTTTTAGCTAGAAATTCCAAACATAAATGGCCGCATATTGAAGTATTATCAGGTTGTTCTCTTTATAGTTATAATATATGTTTTTAGCAGATTTAAAGTAATTTTGAAGTTCTTTTGGTGGTGGCAAATTACCGAAACTATCAAAATAATATACATTGTTATTTAGTTTCTTATAACAAACCCAATGGGTGCCAGGCCCTTCAGTATTATCCAAATTTACAATTCCAGTCTCATTTTGCCACATTTTCTTTGGTAAACTGTCTTTCATAAACACACCGCGAAAAAATGGTATTTTTAAACAGGAAATATATTTAAATAATTCAATATTGGTTAATGCTTTATGTGGTATGACCAATTGATTTCTTTCATTTAATATGCACGATAAGGTCTTAGGTAAAGACCTGCCCCGTTTTTTACCATTGACCACACGGTGGGCTTCTTCCTGCCTTTTCTTGTAGATCGTCGTCTTCTTTTTATATTTCCTCCATGTTTTCTTGTGGTTGACCTCTTTTTTACTCTCCTTCTCCTCCTTCTTCCACCTCCTACTGCTGTTTTAGCCTTCATACCTGCTGTTACTGCTAAAGCTGCTGCTTTTTCTGCTATGCTAGCGTCACTTGATTTTACTCGTTGCCAAGCTATGTCCGCAAGCTTTTTGTCAGCTATTGATCTATTTTTTGAATCGGCAAACGTGGAATATGCGATATCGTGTTCTTTACAAGCTGATCTAACTTGTTTATGCCAGGATCGCCTCTTTCCAGTCGTTTTTTCAATTTAGTTCCTGGTCCGCAATACTGATAACCTCCTGGTATATGAAATTCGTATGGTAATGCGTCTATTGCTCTATTTACTATGGATCCTACTGGAATTTGTTTTAAAGCTTTACTTAACAGAGAAACCGCTGTGGACGTGATCCCACCTCCTTTTCTTGCAGTGTCTCGATATGGACTGATGTACTTGAACGTCATTATTGTCCTTTTATAATGGCAATGTGCAACTCATGTGTTAACTCTATGACAGGTTGCACATAAATGAAGTCATTTATTGAGTTATTTACTTAAATATCAATATCACCCCAATCTGATGATCTAAACTGTTTCGTTTTAGGGTTAATAAAGTATTTATTATAAATTTCTCGTTTAATATACTCACCTCTCATGGATTCAGCATAAGTATTATGACCTGATTTTCCTTGAAGAATATCTGGTGTAAAATGATTGTGTAAATCAAATATCGCATTACCTAAAACTTTTACAAGAAAATTAACAGTGACAGCATTATCTACATGTTCAGGGTCTTTAAGGTTTGTTATACGTTTATTATTCCAATTATACACTTTACTATCCTTTAATGATGTTGTAATGGTCTGTCCTACAGTTGCAGCATCATTTGCTTCTATTCCTTGTGCCAAGTCTCTTATCACTCTATTATTACATGTAAACCATCTAAAATATCGATCTGGATCTAGATGTACGGTTTGTGATAAAGCAGCTGCATCATGTTTTTCATAACCCCATCCCATATTTGATAACTTTTTATCCATGCAATCCCAAGCATCATTTTTGTATGTTAATAAATTAAATTTTTCATTACCTTGAACAATTTCATCCCTTGCTTCGATACTACTTGATCTTGTTTTACAAAAGAGGTTGTTTCTTGTTTTAAGGTTTCCATCATTGACCCACTGTTGCACCATCTGATGGCGCCGAACCATCTTTAACATTTGCTAAACAATTATTAAAACAATCTATAACCCTACATCACGTATGATGCAATGATCTTTAATATATTTTAGATTTACAGCATCGTTTTCAGTTTTTGGATAGCCTATATCATTAATAACAAATTTATAAAAAGAAAATCCATCTTTTGTCTTTTCAGGTATCAAAGAATGTAAATAGCGTCTATTTACGCTGTCTTTTGCATCTTTAGGGTCATCTACGTTGGATATACGTTTATTGTTAGCACTATACGTTTTCCCATTGAATTTTAACGTATTTTTTAATTCAGATGACAAATAACCTTTGTTTATTGCATCACCGTTTTGATTTGGTTTACCAACGTTGATGATTCTATGATCTTCTGCGTCATATGTGTTATTTTGTAGTCTTAATGTTGGCGATATCTTTTCCTTTAATATTTTTAAATTTATTGCATCGTTTTCATCCGTAGGATCTTTTATGTTTTTTAACCTTTTATTACTCATATCATAATCTCCATCAGGTGTTTGTGGTAAACCAGCACTTCTTTTTAAACTATTGGCATAATATAACCCATCCGAGGAGTAACGTCCGAACTTGTCGACACTCATGGTGCAACTGAATAGTATTCTAGGGAGTAACGCATTTTTATGAGATTACCCCACGGTTTCGGAGTTCATCCACTAAAGCCACCCATTCGTTTTCCAATCCAGTATGACCCGCTTCTTTAGCTTCATGTATTAGTTTCATTCTATCCACCAATTTATTGATATTATTGTAATAAATCACATTTGTGTTATATAGTTTCTTCATTAAACCTGTACCTGTAACAGACTTCTGTAACAGACTTCCTGTAACTCTTCTGATTTTACATTTTCTCTTTCAAACTTCGTAATAGGTGCAATCGCATCTCCTTCCAATACAGGTTTAGCAAATTTTTTGTTTAATTGTTTCAAGGGTTCAGTAATAGGTTTAAAAGTAGATTCAAGGAATTTCTCCCTCTCGCTAATACCTAGTTTCAATGCTTTGTTTTTAGCCCGAATAGAATCACTAAGTGATTTTATTTCTTTTACTAATTTTTCTTGGTTAACCATGTTTGTAGCAAGACGTGTTGTACAACAATGAATGTGTTATACCGCGTTTAATGTATTAATATAAATTTATCAAATCCTATCCTGTATCGACCATTGTTTAGCGGTTGTTCCTTCATAATTGTTAGGAACCCATACTTTTCAGCCCAAGCCTTTCCACACAACTCTTTAAATCGTTCAAATGTCATATCCGCATTTACATGATCAAAATATATATGTTTTAGGTTGGTTTCGTCCTGTTTAAATACAATTAACATGTTTGCATTGTCTCTAATGAGTTGTTTAGGTATTTTGCTGTAAGTTTGGCCAATATAAATGCTATCTATGTTGTTATGTCGACCCATAGCGAAGTAATTCCTTATTGTGTTTTGGTTTTCACAAGATACATCGTCGAATATAAACACGGAGAATGGTTTAGCTTCTTGTGGCTGCATGACACTCTCGCTTGCATTAAACTTTAAATATTTAACTTCAGGCACATTAGTCAGTATCTTTTCCAATAATTGATACTTTGGTTGTTGTAGTGATTTTGAAAATACATATAGATTGTTAAATCGTAATCCTTTAGGGTTTGTAATCAAATTGAATACTACATTAGTTTTTCCACAGTTGGAAGGTCCGGTAACCAGACAACGAACGGTGTTTGGTAACAAATTGCCATGTTTCCCACTATTGAATTCTGAATTATCCACTGTGAGTTCATCTATATTATTAATAGTAAAACTCTCTTTTTGTGGTACTATCTCCATCCTTTGTAATGGTTCAACCTAAAATGATTCTCTATCGTTATATCAAATCCTTTTTAGGTATCAAAGAATCTTCCGTCTTATTAAATCCTAACCATCGTACTTTGACCTTATCTTTTTTCCGTTGCAACACCTTTTCAACTAAATATACATCGCCTACTACTGTTGATTTTAACATTTCATGTCCATAAAACCCTCCTTCAAGCAATTGTCCTTTATTATCTTTTAAAATATATGTCTCAGGTACTGTAGGTTGTACTTTGAATACAGTAAAAACCTCATTGGTCCAATTTGGCAGGTATCTTTTACTGAATACACCTTTATATTTACTTATTCGCACTTTATCACCCACATTAAATTTTTTAGGCTTTAGTTTTTCAACTTTTGGTTTAGTATTCGTTTTTATACGTTTTAATACAAGGTTTTCATTTTTACTAGTTACTTGGTTTGGTTTCATCCCGATAGTCCTATGAAATTTGTTATTGTAATCGTTTATAAGTTTTGGTAACATATCAATCCATATGTGCGATCCTCTGTTGGAAAACATTTTATACATTGCACTTTTTAAAGTTCTGTTGAATCTTTCGATTATTGAGGCTTTTACTTCTGAATTGGTTGAATAATGGTTTATATTGTGTTTTTTCATTAAATTTGCAAATTCCTTATTAAAATATTCTTTTCCATCATCTGTTTGTAAATGTTTAATAGTATGTTTGTCTCTTTGTATAGCTGTTTCCATTGCTTTTGTAACACTTTTGCCACTTTTATCTTTTAGTGGTAAAGCATCTGCCATTTTTGAAAAACAGTTAATAACAGTCAATATGTATTTATATCCTTTATTTTGTTTGCTATAAGGAATCATTTCGATTAAATCCGCTTGATATAAATCATTAATTCCTTTTATCACCGTATTTCTTCGTGGAAACTTTCTTCTTGCAGGTTTATGAAGTTCGTTGACAATTTGTTGCTTCAAGTCCTTCATATTGCAGGTTTCAATGTTTGTTGTATCACATGTATAATCACAATGAATGTTGTTTTAAATATTCACATCATTTATATGGGTCAAGGTCATCCAAACTTGTGTAAAAAAATGGGGAACACGGCGTTGGACTTGCCGTGTTCCCCATTTTTTTACGGAAGGAGAAAGGAATAAGGTCGAAGTTGTAGAAGGACGAAGAATAGGTTACTAGTTGATAGGGTTTAAGGAGTAATGGCCGAAAGGAAGAGTGTGGATTTTGTCGGGCAAAATATGTCTTTTATCATCCCGAGCTGACAGTGCTTTTTTAATTTCGGTGACACTGTAGACTTGATGCTTGAAGCTTCGGATATTGTTGAATGTTGCTGATATCGTAGTATCTTCAAACAAACAAGTCTTGTAGTGGTCAAATGTTACGTGTTTTTTCAAATAAGATGTCTTCACTCCTTTTGCTTTCTTGACTGTCGGTGTGTTGTTCTCGTGGTACATCTTAAATGAATACAATTTCGCCATCAGCGCTACTATTTCTTCTAAAGGCATTCCATTTGCTTCATCTTTGAATTTTCCAATTACTTTTTTATTTTTTTCATTGAAATTTGGATGGTTCTTCGGATAGTCAGAAAAGTCGAAATCTTCTTTGTATGGAAAAGTCCTTAGGTCTTCATACATGTCCAAAGTCTTTATCCAGTAGATAAACGCGTCCGTATCCATGTATGCGACTCCAATGTTTTCCCTTCCGTAGTGTTTAACCATTTTGTTATAATGGAAATCATACATCAGGGTTTTACTTATGTCCAAAATCGACATACCTATGTATAACGGACGGTCCATGACTATTGTTGTTTTCTTCATACTGACAGCGACTAGATTTTCGTTTATAATCATGGATGTTCCGAAATTTGGTTTTTGCACTAATTTTTCCAATTTCCTAGGATCACTCACTAATTTTACATTTTTGTGTTTTCTTTTGTTCTCCAAGGTCTTCCCAAAGATGGCATTGTTCATTAATTTATAGAAGTCCTTTTCAAATGCTGTTGTCGCTGCAGCTCTTCTTGTAGTGTTGGAATCAATATATGGTTTCAACCAACAAGACTGGGTGAATTCAATTGCTCTATGAATTCTCACTATACGTAGACCCAATTCGAGAGCCTGTTGAACTACCCAGTAGTGAGCCACATAGCGATCTTTATTCTCCAAGGTCATCATCAATTTTGGCCATCTTCCTGTCGGTGAAACTTCAGTTTTGGCTAGGAGAGGCAAGTCGTAGTGATGGTCATGAAGGTGCTCCGGATATTCAAAATCACAGTCCAAAATATAGCCTTTTGGACCATTTTTCGGAATCTGTGAGATGTCACCGATGGTGGCCGGGTCAATCCATTTGAAGTCAGCGTAGGGAAGCGGATTTGACATTGCCCAACCATAAAGGTTGTTTGCATCAAAGTAGCCAAGGTAGACCGATGGTTGTTGCTCGTCAAAGCCTGGGATGTACTTGTTGTTGGCTTTGACATGACGTGTTACAGCTTGTGTCAAACCGCCCCGTACACCAGATTCCATCATGAGCACCATATCAATATCCGTTAGAAGTTCCAGTCGACAGTTGGTTGACTTTAGCATAGCTTGCCATGCTAATCCTGGAGATGTGTACGAGTGTAGAGGGTCCAGTCCATAGGCGGAGAAGCAGGTGTTTCGAAATTCTTTCATCACATCGCACAGCAGAGTTACGTCCAATTTTATATAAAAGTCAGAATATTCCCCTAAGGTTTGAATGTTTAGTTGGTTCCAAACATTACAAGCATGATTGTTGTCTTCAACGGAGATTTCACTTTCGTTTAATTTGCTGTTGAAGGCTTCGATCGGTGGTAGACTGGTTTCTTCAAATTTTTCTGTAGATGTTATGTAATCGTAGGGGAACACTCCTTTACGTAATACTAAGTCCAATTTATCTTCAGGTACAATCTTGCTGGTTTCTTTTAGGTCTTCTCTTCGTAGATTCTCAGACAATCTGCTCAAACTAGATGCCATAAATCTATAAGAGTCTACAAAGCGAAGTTTAATTTTACCTACGGTTTTTGAGAAACTGATGTACTTTTCCAATGTTGTAGCAAGAACATCAATTTTACCATCATCTCTTCCTAACTCTGGAATAATGAAGTGGGAGTCGTAGCCGCTAAGATTGTGTAACACGACAGGGATAAAGTGGGGCAGTTTGTAATTTATATTGCATGAATTACAAGCAGCTCCTCTGTATAAACCTGTCAGGTGATCGTGATCTCTTACTTTTGGATTTTCTTCACTGAAGCTCTTCTCGCATAGATAACATCTTGATGCCATATTGTATTCTTCTTGTTGATTCTCATTCAAAGGTTCCATAGGTACGACATTACCATACAAGCGTTGTACCTTTTCAGCAATGTCATACAACTGGTCTACGAAATACTTAGCGGCTTCTTCACCACGGTAGAGTATTGGAGTGGATGTTAAACCATAGTTTTGCAATTGGTTTTCAGACAAGGTTGATTTCACTATTAGACAAAAACTGTTGGGTTGATGCAACTGATATTTTGTTCTTCTAGTCACTTCACCGTCCGGCAGCTCCTGTGGTACTAACGTAGATTCAAAATCTGCGTAGATGACTACTGGAATCCGATATTGGTGAACTGTTTTGTTAAATTGGATACACGCTCGAGATGGTGGTGGCAGACTAATCTTCACTTCATAATTTTCATTACAAAGTCTTTTGTGTTCTATCAACCACTCTAATCCTCCTTGTCTTATTTCTTTATATGTGAAACAAAAACATCTTTTACACACTGTTAACCTACGCCTCTGTTTTGATAATTGATTTCGAATCAAAGATGCAAAGTCCTTTATCCACACATAATGTGAAATTTCACCCTTAGTGATCAGTAGCAAATACGTGTGGTTTCTTTGCTCAACTTTTACTACCCGCAAAGGATAAACGTTGTTAGAATCATCCAGACCGAAAACATTCACTGAAACGCCAGGATTTTTCTTTTCAAATTTGTCTATGTCTTTCAATGTAACTGGGTAGGTGAGGCCTTGAAAGTTGTAGCGGTGTTCATTTTCGTAATATTCTCTACCAACTCTTTCAGGATGATCTTTAACATACTTGGTTAACATTGCATACTTAAAACATTCATTACCTTCATTTTGCACATTCCTACACGATTTAGTGTTTTGGATTTTCTTTGGTAAAGGGATAAAACTACTACCCCTTAAACCATATCCATGCTTGTGAACCCTTACATCCATACCTTCAATTGATGACAAAGTCCATCCAGATCCTTTTCCTTCATGTTCTTGGAGTTTGGTTATAAGTTCCTCCGAGCATTCTTCAATTATATCATCGATGTTGGAGGTGAAGGTAAGGGTTCGGTTTTTGGTAATGAACGCTCTCAATGCTGTTTCACCATCAGTATTGTTAAACATAGCCTCTAACACCATTCCAAATTTAATAAAATTTAATCTTTGTAGTTCTTCCCTCAAGGTTCCGCCAACAAGTTCCTTAGCCTGGGTTATAAATGTTTCCAGTTCCAATTGAACATTATTAATTTTGAAATGTGTTACAACTCGTCCTGGCAAGGCCGTGGTGCGCAGTTGTTTCACATCTTCCAGTTCTTCTTCAGTGTCCTCTTCTTCAGTGTCTTCTTCTTCAAAAGGTCTTCTAGCAGTAGATGGTCCAGCACCAGCAAATTGGATCACACTAGGTCTTCTTCTTTGCATTTGCTGTAGATAGCTGTCCCAGTAGTCCGTCTGCTTCTGGTGCTCTTCCAAAAACCGGTCAATTGAGTCTAAGTCTATTTCATCCATGGTAATATCTTCTTTTCTATCTTCTTCTTCATGTAATTCTCTGTGTATGGTGAAAAGATCTTCGTCTTGAAAGATTTCCCCACAAATGTCGCAAAGAGCCATTTCAAACAGTTTGGCTTTGAATGCACACTCTGTGAATGTCCACGCAATAATGAGCAGCACACTCCACCGGGACCCTTTATATCCGAGGCAGATAGGTGGGGAAAGTGACGTCATATGGAAACAGGTTATCACTCATGTGCTAAATTTAGCCTTTACACAACCGTTTGTAATACATTTATCAGTAGCCTTGCTAAATTGATGATATTTGGTCTAGATTCAATAATTTGTACAAGTTTTTTCAAAGACGTCTGTTTGAGCAAGTTTATGTAGGTCAAGGTCATTTGGAATTATTATTTTGAGCGGGGGATAGAGCACTAAGCAGCATCATTTACTACAAAGTGCTCTATCCCCCGCTCACATTCTTTTTTTTTTTAACTTTTTGTTTAAACTTTTTACAAGGGTGAAACATCACCATCAGAGTCGGAATCATCCTCATCACGGAATAGGCAGCGATGACAATACATAATTCTTCTGGCAACTAACATCCTATCCATTGGACGATGGGGAGTGTCTTGTTCTTGTTCTTCTTCTTCAATTTCCAATTGGAATTCCATTTCTGACTCAGATGACGACTCTAATGTTTCGTAGGCGTGCAAGTCCACTTCATTGTCCGTTGAACCAGCTTCGTCAGAGTCCGTTTCAATATCCATTATTTCTTCCTCCTCTTCCTGATCAACCGCAGGTAGTTGGTCCTCTGCTTCTATAACTTCTACAGGTATTACCTCCAGAATTGAAAGAATTCTGTCGCGATGGAACACGGTGTTGTCAAGTGGAGCCATGGTATGAAAGTGGTGTATCTATCCAATTGGTTTGCCCTTTTTATACCCCCACCAACTATACATTTTATGTGGGTCAAGGTCACGTAAAAATACCCTTTGAGCGGGGGATAGACCACTAAGCAGCATGCTAGTCCATTGCCGCAAAGTGATCTATCCCCCGCTCTATTCCGCAGACCACACTCAAGTCCAAGTCCACATCCATATGTTACACTTTATTATTACTGCCACCAAGTAATTGTCACTCGCACGTTTACTTGGTTTTGATAAAGGTACTGCACAAACTCCATATTGGTTGTTTGTTCGTTATAAAAATGCATCATGAAATATGCAATCTTATCGATTGCGGCATTGTCCAACAGTTCGCAATTCACAAGTTCCAATGTGCCCTGGCTGGTCTTCTCCTCTATAAGTTCCACCACTTCGTTGATGTCTTCTTCCAAGAGGATGAACTCAACACTGAAGCTCTCCATTGTTGTTGATAGTGTCTAGACAAATGCTTGACTAAATGCTTTATTCATCAGTCCTACATATATACCAATTTCCCCCTCCTATTACCCATTCCCCCTCTACCTTTATATGGGTCAAGGCCATCCAATAATACCCTTTGAGCGGGGGATAGACCACTAAGCAGCATGCTAGTCCATTGCCGCAAAGTGATCTATCCCCCGCTCTGTATTCCATACAAGTCCTAGTCTTTACACACACACACATAAGCCCCCAGTCTTTTACACTTACTCATATACTCTGTCCTCCCTGCCAATTAAGAGTTCCCCATGTTTGCCACTATTTTCAATTAACCTTTCCAAGTCCCAAAACACAATGTCCAAATTAACCAAGTTCGCTCGTCCAATTTGAAACACACTATTCCCCCCAAAGTCACTTGCTCTCACTTGTTGTCCTGTATACTGCTTCTTCTTCCACGCTACAATCACTACCCTACCTTCTTCAACAACCATTCTTTTAACATTATCATACACCTTCTTCAACATCCCTCTACAGTTTAAATAGTTTATGGTTACATACTCCCACTCCTTACCAATGATCAGTGATCCACTCATTTTCTAGCGTTCCACTGGAAGGTCCAAAGCAGAATGAAGTCGGGATGTACAGACCCCCTCTTTTATACCAGTTAACCGGTTGTCCTTCGTTTAAAGTGGGTCAAGGTCATTCAAAAGTACCCTTTGAGCGGGGGATAGACCACAAAGCAGCATGCTAGTCCATTGCCGCAAAGTAGTCTATCCCCCGCTCTGTATTCTACACACACACATGTCCCTGTCTTTTCATTACATACCTAATATATATTCACTACCTTCATCGTCACTATCACTCATCACCGTTTCTACAAACTCCACCGGATTAAAGTTAAATTGTTTCAATTGTTCTTTTAAGTTTTCAATTTGTTGGTCCTTTACTTCTAAAACACTGTGAAGGTGTGATATGTAGTCCGCTGCCTCGTTGATGCTTGCTACTCTGGGATCGCCTAACTTCAAGCTGGGAACTACACCCTGCAGCCTGAAGTACGCCATACGCCTTTCTTGCTCCTGCCGTTGACCAGGACTGAGCAAGCCTTGCCCGTCTTGGCTCACCTCTGGCTCAGCAAGGTCCGTAGCATCGGAGCTTTGCAGGCGTTTGCCCGAGCAACAGTTATGCTGTGGAATGGTCGAGCAGGTCCACGAGTAGCAGGCAGCACGTTGGCAGCACGCCTTCTTGAAGAAGAAGAGGAAGCCCAAGATGTTTTGGAGTTGGACGCCATGTTACAGTGCGGTATTCAGCTAAGCGGTACAAAGCAGAATAACCAAACTGCACATTAATACCTGTATATATACACTTATCAGTGGTGGGGGGTACTAGTTAACCTTGTAAAGTGGGTCAAGGCCATCCAAAAACATTACCAGAACGGGGGATAGATCACTAAGTGGCATGTTAGTCCATTGCCACAGAGTGATCTATCCCCCGCTCTGTATTCCGCATTCACACACACATTCATACAAACACGCAAGTCCCAGTCCGAGTCTTTACCCACACCTATCCACTCTCATCCTCACTATCATCACTATCATCTAACAATCTGTCACACTTCATAATTAGTTTTTCCCATTCTTTCCGGATCAAAAGTATTTCACTGTGTGCACTCTCCAACAACCTCTTCTTTTCCTCTAACAACCTGTCCTTTTCCTCTATCATTACATTACAACCTTTAATATATCTTATAGCAGCTCTAACAGTGTCTTCCTGTGAAGATGCACCAACCACTACACCTGGCACTACCTGCTGGAGCTCTTCATACAAGCTAGACTCTCTTCTGGAGGCTCCACTGCTGCACAACTCCGTCTTGCTCGGAGTGAATCCGAAGAACCGAACGCGACTCTTTGACAGGCGGTCCCGCCGGATCGGTCCAGGGCTTGAGCCAGAGTTGGAGGCGGTCGGGCCAGAGGTAGAGGCTGGAATGTTCATGGCTGACATGGTAGTATTCAGCTAAACAGTGTAAAGCAGAATGAGAAGACGGTTGATCACCACTCCTATATATACCCAGTTTAGTGGTGAGGGTAACCCCGGGGTGAGGGAGGGGGTGGGGGTGGGGGTGGGGGTGGGGGTGGGGTGGGGGGGGGGAGCTTAAGGACTTCCACTAACTTTCCCTTAGTCCTCGCGGTCATCGGTTTTACATACCTTTAGCACACCCATCATTTTGGTTTCTTCAATAACTTTACACACCTCAAAAACCCAAGCAAACAGCTCATCTATGTTGTTATAATTAATTTTTGTCCAGTGTTCATACTTGTGGGTTTGTTTGTTTATAATACATAGATAAAATGTAGACCCATCTCGTCTTATACAACACTCAACTTCCATTCTATGCCGGTTTAGCACTTCCCAAGCATTGTGTTCATTTATCAAGAAGTCACCACCTTTGTAATTGTACTGTGACATGTTTACCACAGAGCATAGGAACGGACTGAAGCAAATGAACGGCTCATACAAGCTTATTAAAAGCGTTAGAGTGGGGGGTATCACGTGATACACGACATAAGTTGTAAGGTTAGCAGTTTACTTTAAACAGTAATTTATGTGGGTCAAGGTCATTCAAACTTTAAAAAATTTTTACCTCCAAACACTTGTAGCAAGCTACAAGCGTTTGGAGGTAAGTTTTTATTTGTTAAAGATTTTTGTAACTTAGTCTTCACCCTCAAGGACACGGTTTGAGATTGTCCCAGTGACTTTACATCACCGCCAGGTTAAAGTATTATACAAGTCAAGTATTTTTTTTTTTTTTATTAGTTGACTTGTATAATACCCCTCTCCCTTACTTTAAGAGGGTTAAGACTAAATTTAGAAAAATTAATTTGGAAGAAGAAATTTAATTAATGTCCAACACTTTTAAACAATTTTGATTTTTTGGTGAGCCCATGTCCTAGTCCATTTCCCAAACAGATAGGCATCCTTTTCTTCGAATTAAATAAGCCCCGGGGACAAAAAATTCTCTTTGTACCATCGCAGGTGGTACTTTCATTCTATGAAGGCGGCCATCACCTTTTAGAATGATTTGCACATTTATGTTAAATGCTCCATAAGCTTGAACAATGAAATAATATTTTTTGTCCCTCTTGAGCCTATTAATTTTCAGCTTCTGCGGACTGTTGGGGTGTTTGAACTTGGACTTTTCAGGCATAATATTAAGGCTATAGGGCTTTGGTGTCGGAATTTTGATTTTCTTATTCAAGTGTCGTTGGCAACGATCTTTTTCTGGAAGAGCAAAACTCGGACAACAAAGAACCACAGCCTCTCTGCTAAACCAAACATAATCGCATTTATCACGCTTGCCAGCAGGGCATTTAACACGATTACGTTTCTTTTGTGTTGGACTCTTAGTGTTTTGGAGCGGCGCTTGATCTAACTTAGGCTGGCTGGAAAGGATGGAGGGTGATGGTTTAGCACGGTCAAGGGGTAATTTGCAAAGAATTTTGGGTCGGGTAGGAGAATGGGTTAGATCAATAGTGGTTTTAGGTGAGGTAGAATTGTCTGGGGAAAAGATCGATTTACGGGATGGTTTGACTGTAGATGGAATGTTGGCTTTGGGTGAGGTTGACTTGTCTGGGGAAAAGATCGATTTGCAGGATGGTTTGACCGGTGTGGATGGCATGGGGGATACGGGTAGTGGACATTGGGTCTTTGTATAGGAAAGGATTTTCTGTGTACGGGAGTAGGGAATGATTTTGGACCTCGACTTCTTCTCCTCAAAGACCGCTGACTCCGAATCAGAATCTGACAGCAATGAGACCACTGACACTTGGACTTGTTGGTTCCGTTGGTGGCAGCGGAGATAGGCTGGGCATCGAAGGAGCCGACGGCATCTCCAAACAGCTGAGGATTGTGCTCATCAAACACGTTTGGAGAATCGGAGCAGCGGAGGTTGAAGTTGGAGTAGATGTGTTGGTCGGAGTAGACGTGTTGGATGAATTTGATTTGATGTATGGGAGAACTGGTGGATAGTTCTTGAAGCGCATGTTGAGGTAGAGAGAGCGTTAAATGCAAGTAACGGAGAAGAACTTCCAACGAAGGCTGGAGCAGGAATGAGAAGTGCGTGCAACCGGGCCGCCTTATATCCCCACCGGGGCTGCCACGCCCAGGATATCAGGGGTGGGGGGGGGGGTTGCACTTTTTGTCGGGGGGGGGGTCGCACTTTTTGTCGGGGGGGGGGTCGCACTTTTTGTCGGGGGGGGGGTCGCACTTTTTGTCGGGGGGGGGGTCGCACTTTTTCAAAAAAATAAGCCCCACTTGGGACATTTATATTGCCATCGCTGAAGCCTCCCAAGAGACCCAACTATAAACAACTCCACACTTGTGTGTTACTAATACCTAACTGTTAACTTTTAAAAGACCTCTATATATAAACTGTGTTGATAAGACCTGACTGTTAAAGATTTTGAAAACTTTTATATTTAGGTCAAGGTCACAAAAAAACTTTAAAAAAATTAAGCCCCACACCCCCCTATGGGGGTGTGGGGCACTTGGGTTGTCATCGCTGTAGCCTCCGAAGAGACCCAACTATGACAACAAGGCAACATCCAATGTCGTGTACCCTTCGCCACGCGAGACTTGTAAACATTTACTGCATTTCTAACTAATAACTTTTCTAATAGCTAACAAAATGTCATTTACATAATTTTCAAAGAAACTGAGGACGCCCTAGTGGCTTACGTCCTCGGTCCGAGTGCAGAGGCCATCGGCTCATTACCCCCGTATAAGCGTACAAACGGACCACCTCCTATTTCTCAGCCGCATTGAAGCATGCATGAGAGGAGCCTAACAATTATAAAAAGTGGCTTTACACGGGGGCCTACTCCCGTAACCCTATCTTTAATATTTTTAATTTAGCAATGCAGTAAATTTTTACAAGTCCTATGTGGGTCAAGGCCACACGGACATTAAAAAATTTCGGCCCCCGTACAACCATGGCTAACCACGAATGTTCGGGGGCCTTGGGGACAAAAAAACACAAATAGCTAACAAAGTTTCATTTACATAATTTTGAGTTTCCAGAAGGGAAACTAACTGAGGACACCCTAGTGGCTTACGTCCTCGATCCGAGTGCAGAGGCCATCGGCTTATTACCCCCATATAGGCGTACAAACGGACCAACTCCTATTTCTCAGCCGCATTAAAGCATGCATGAGAGGAGCCTAACAATTATACAAAAGTAACTTTACACGGGGGCCTACTCCCGTTCCCTGTCTTTACGATTTACTTTGAGCATTGCAAAAGCTCAAGGGGGAAATGCTACAACAAGCGTATACACTTTAGAAAAATATAACACACTTACAACACACAATTGAGCTCAACGTAGTCAATGCTGGAACAAGCACATACATGTTAAACACATATAACAAACAAGACACAAAGGATAAAAGACACACAGGAGACATAAGGTACAAGTAAAACACTCTCATATAAAACAATTCGCAATACCCGAACGCAAGCGCAATATCTTACAACTAATACAAGTCTTAAAGTTAGAGTAGACTTCGCTAAACACTGAAGGCGCCATTCAATGTTTAGTGATGCCTATGGCGGTCCGTCCCGATCGTTCACGTTCAACGCGCGGGAGCGGACTGCGAGCCGGCTCTGGCTGGGCCCCCTTATATCCCCACCGGGGCTGCCACGCCCAGGATATCAGGGGTGGGGGAGGGGGTGGGGGGGGGGTTCGCACTTTTGTCGGGGGGGGGGGGTTCGCACTTTTGTCGGGGGGGGGGGTTCGCACTTTTGTCGGGGGGGGGGGGGTTCGCACTTTTGTCGGGGGGGGGGGGGTCAGGTAAGTTAAGTGGGTCAAGGTCACCCACAACACTTATACTCTAAGTGTTGGCTATACCCCCACTACAACTGGGTCCCTAGGCTGCACAACACCGCTTCGCCAGTATGTCTCCGGCTTCCATGCGGTGCGTCTCGCTGTTCTCTAGCTCTCTATATGTAAGTAATTTTACAAGTTCTGAATGTAGGTCACTACACTTTAACTCTGGGACGATATCGACTTGTAGTATTGAAGTGTTTTGACTCAAGGTCATCGCACTTTAACTCTAGCACATCGGTTATCGTACCAGAGGTGCTCAATAACCTAACTTGTAATGTTTAGGGTGGCGTTTGCACGCCACATGGTATCGCCATGAGTGTCCAGTCCAAGTTTTAAGTTAAATTAATTTTACTGTAATCTTTTCCATTTCCGCTTCGTTTTGCCAAAGTATAAGGTGTCGCTTAATAAAGTGGTATTTCTCTAAAGTTATAGGAGATTGCAGGGATACAATTAGTTTATTTAGGAGACTCTTCATCTTGGAGTTTAACACAATTTCCACTTTGACTTTGCTTCCTCGGCTCTCACAGCCTAAGCTGTACAGAAATGTTTCTTCTAGTGCCAACTCGGGCCAAGAGAACAGTGTGTTGACTGTAGGACAGCTCATGGTGAAGTGGTGCGATACTCCAGCGTACCACCTCACCTTCCCCCACCACTGTGACCTTCCCCCACTCCTGCTGTTTCCCCCACCTCTTTTCCCTTGACTCATGCGCTACAAGCGGTCTCTCAGTATTGTGCGGACTTTTGTGAGGAGAAGCCATGTCGCGGGACACTTTAGGTAAGAAACTTAGCCGTGTTAAGGCTTTATTAGTTGCTCACTGTCCACCACTCAAAGTTAAGAGGGTTTCGACTTTAGCTAAGTGGCGCAAACTGTTGCGCGGACACCCTAAGTTTTATACAAAACAGACTAATGTCAGTTTTACTGATGAGGATTTGTTTAAAATATTGGATGAAATGACTTTTCCTTGCAAAATTCAGTTAGTTACTCCCATTCCTGACAGTTTAGAGTCTTAGTCTCTCAAGCCAATATACCTAGAGTACACAGAGCCTGACAGTCAGTCACTCGGTGGCTGTCGTGGGGTGCGCATCGGTGTCGGCGCTCCGTTGTTAAGTTTTCAAGGTCACAGTAATATGAAATTGCGGGCGTTGTACTGGTTCAAGGTCACCTGAGGGATAACCGATTGCCCATTTAGGCAGAGTCATGTCAGAAACTCGAGTTTAACTTGGCACTTTTGCCGTTTCTCGTCGAAAATTCGCTCCAAGTGTTCAAGGTCACGGGGACTCTGACTGAAACTCGGAGCGTAGTGCGAGAAACGGCAAAAGTGCCAAAAAATTTTAAGTTTCGGCGTGACCTTGACCTCAGTGGCGTCGGTGACGTCATTTTGATGACGTAAGGGGTGATGATGTCATCAGCACGTCATTTCTGTGACGTCATGGGTGTGACGTCATCGAAATGACGTCATTAGTGATGACGTCATCGATTGCGTCATCGATGACGTCATCGATGACGTCATCGGTGAGGTCATTGACCTCGATGACGTCATCCCTCAGGTGACCTTGAACTGGGCCAGCGGCCGCAATTTTACACTACTCACATTGA